>OZ020525.1:19284154-19493505 GCA_963971425.1 Bryoerythrophyllum caledonicum | reverse complement strand
AAAAAGCCAGGCATGAGTGCACGAAGGACACTAAGAAACTCCAGCGCATGTGAGACAGAATATTTTTTGTAGACCTCCTCAGAACATTCAGGCCACACCACCTAAGTAAACCTTTTCTCTAAATGGCAATATATTCTATGCTTCCCCATCCTCGAATGTTCTAGAACATTGTACATAACGGACCTTCTCAAAAAAGTGGAGCTAACATTCTGGACGAAAACACACAAATGTTTTGGTTGGGTGTCCCTAGCATCCAGAATAAAAGGAATTAGTCCCACCACAAGCCAGAATCTAAAATTCATGTGGATAGGCCACTGTACAGCCAGATATGAAATGTTCCGAAAACACAAATTGCCTAATAGTAAGGTCTGTAGCGCATGGGCCGCCTGAACCTTGGTACCTTCCTGCACAACATGGCGCCTCTTCGATGTTAGTACCAAACAAGGAGTATCAGACAGCTAACTGCGAAGACAAATCCCGTCTCATGAACTGATGCTCTACAGAATGCACAACAGAGACAAAAACGAACAAAACGTCCTTATTCAACATTTGCTACCACGACGGAAGATTAGCTACAAACTTCCAGCTGGCCAGACACAAATGCAGGAAATAAGAAAAACTTTGAACTTATGAAATATGCACACCGCAAGTCAGAATGGAATCCACTAAGGATGACCACCCAAAACCACAGGGAGCATACCCATAAGGAGCTGAAAAGGGCCTCCTCGAGCGGTACCCATAAAACGGGGCGTATGGTCGACCCCGGTACTTCATTCCTGGCACGTTTGTCCGCTTTGCCGTGACCTGCCGAAATCCCAACGACACGACTTCAAATGGATATACAGAATTGCAAACAGAAGGAACAACCCGGAGATTTAAAATTAAAAGTTAGAGAGCCGTGAAGTACATTCTTCAAGAAAAGAAAAATAATTAATTAATGACGACAACGATAGTAATCATCTTGATAAGAGAAAAAAAATAACCTTAAGTGGGCGATTATGCAATTCAGATTCACTTAAAAGAAGAGCATTCTGAACTGCTTCCACCTCCAAAAACTCCACATATGCATACCTGATTGAAAAAAAGACAACGAAGTCAGAGACCGGCCAACTTTTAGTTGTTGATCGTGACTAAACAGATCTGAAATATGTCTTCTAATGACCAACTTGCATAATCTTCAAGGTGCTCCCTTCATATAGTCGCATAGCATGAGGTTTGATTAGTGGGAAAGAGGCATTACCCTTTGGGCTGTCCAAACTTGTCTGTCAAAATTGTAACGCGGTTTACTGTGCCACACGATTGGAAATGCTGCTGTACTTCTTCCGGGGTGCAGGAATAATCAACCTGCGAATGTACGTAGTGCTGCCACTGATTAGTCAGATGTTCACGTTAATTCTTTCTATGCTTTCCCAGCGCAGGAAACATACAGGACAAAATGCAAAAGCAGCTCTAACAATTCCTCCATCGATTGTAAAAAGAAAGCACAATCCAACCTGGTACATGCAGACAAGAATTCGGAAACCTCACCACAGAATCTAACAGTAGATGGATCAAGAATCACAAACATAAACACAATTGAATGGGGTAATTACATTTCCGACAAAAACGGAACGAGCATCAGCCTCCTCTTTTGCCTGGGCTCCGTTTGCTAGAGCAGGGTCTGGAAAAATCGATACACGACATGTTATTGACTATGAAATCAAGAGTTAAACTGGTTTCATTTATGCTCTGCACATAAAGGAACACACTATCATTTCACTTCCATCTCAGCCAACGGTGTAGCAGATTGTAAAATGGAAAACGTAACGAAACAATCAGACCCAAACTTCAGCCCCTACGAGATACTCACGTCCTGTGACAAAACTTATACCGCTAGGACTTCAGCGCAGACTGGCTGCACTCTCCAACGACTCAAGAGATTAGAGCAAATGAAAATATACAAACCTTGACTACCGCCCATCTCCCTTTCAACCTTAGCTTGCATGTCACGCAGTGCAGCAGCTTCTTCCTCCATCTCTTTCAAACGCTTTTTCATATCCTCCAGCTCCTGAGAAGCTCAGAGCATGGACAATACAGAATTAGGTCATGATCGTCCACAGTCGTGAATGCTGGCTAATTCCCAATCGTAGAGAAATCACCAATATCTCACATTATCCTACACAAGACTTATACACAGCATAGGAGAACAACAAAATATCTTATCACAAAAAAAAATATCTCGATGCTGTTGAGCTTCCAAGCTTGATCATTTCCTACGCTCACATACTCGAAAATCAGATACGATCACATTACTTCCACCGTCTATTACCAAATAAGTTCCACCTTACGTGGTCCGAATGGTATAAAAAAATCCTTATCCTAATTGGCAAACAAAATCAACCCCCGAGCTCCACGCAACTAAAACCTAACGCAACGCAGTCACCTCTTCACAAAACCCTGGCTCAAAATATGCCATTCACACATCAAAGAAAACAGTCGGCGAAAACTGACGCCAACTAAACCTTGAAAATAAAATTACAATTCCACATAAACTCCTTCCTCTGCTTACCAAAATAAAACTATCTTTTAGTGCCAAACCTAACGCAATGCAGTCACCGCGTCACAAAAACGAAAAAAAAGAGTTCCTGGCTCAGATTCATGCCCACAAAATGAACAGAAAACATTCCCCAAAAAAGCCGCCTGCTAAACGGCAAAGATCTCTTCATTTTCATATAAAATCAACTTCCAATGTCTCCAAAACCTAACACAACGCCTCAAACATCCGCACATGAACAAACAACAGACCCCGAAGCAACAGAAGAAGCGGCGGTACCTTAGAGGCGGCCTCGTCCGCGGGAGCGTCGTCTTGCTTGAGCAGCAGATCGTCCGGCTCGCCATCGGATTCAGCTTCAATGTCACCTTCCACCTCGTCCGGGATGTCGCCTCCGTAAACCTCATGCTCCTCCTCCATCGCAAACCCTAGCTCCACTCACTGCGCACCAAAACCCTAGCGCCTCCGCCTGCTGAAACCTGATGAAGCGAATTCGTCCTGCGCTCCACCCACGCACACCGCCGCTGCTCCAAATGGAATGCAGTAATACTCCGCCGCTGCACGCGAGCTCTGGCTATGGCGGCGAAGACAACGGCAGTGATGCAACACAGCGCAGCCGCTTCTTTCCCGATTCGCAACACCCGAACCGGGTACTTCCCGTGTATCATGACAGTATCACCATAGTAGAATCATAGGTATCTACCTGGAAGTCTCCGGGTAGGGACATGGTATCAACAGGTTACTAGTCACCTCAGTATTGGATAAATATCGACAGCGAAGGAGGCTGACGTGATGTACCCTAAATCATTAGAGGGGCATCATCTACGATTTGACTCAAGGATGTGTGGGTTGTCGGTAGATTTCGAGTGGTTGACGGTAGATTTTGAGTGGTTGACGGTTACAGTTGCCAGTCGCGGGAATGAGTGATGAGAAACCGGCGTTCGTTCGTTCTCTACTGAGTTTATAGGTTAGTGGAATTATATAAAGGACCAAGGCATTTTGAGGAATCTCTACTCCATTGATCATGAACCTTTTGAGAATATAACCATAGGATCTTCTACTAAAATTATATGAGAGGATGCGGTAAACAATCTGTGAATTTTGATTGAACGGATTGAGAGATAATTGCAATAATGAAGTGAACAAGGAAGAGACTGAAGCGTTTCTATTGAAGGAGAATGAAAGGGCTAATGACTTGCTTTGTGAAGCTATAACAATGCACGAAGTTTTGGCACAAAGTCTATGGCATTAAATCTAGTGAAGCGTTTCTATTGAAGGAATCAAATCTAGTGTTTTCTGATAGTAGTTCTGATTCCATGGAAGAATAGGTAAAACCTCTCTGGAAGTGCTGCAAAATTACGGTCCATATTTTTTTACAAACCTGTACACTGTTGGATGATGGAAATCAAAATGGCAGAATTGCCTACCAGTTGTTGCAAAAGCCCTTCAATTTTGTCTTGACTCTTCTTTTTCTTCTCTTGTGTATATGGTGCTATGGAAGGGTTAAATTCTATTGATTCTCTAGTTGTATGTGGTGAAGAAGTCGTTCTAAACATGCCGTCTCCTTCCATAGCACTTGCCGGAATCTGGTTATGAACACTTGCACGTTTACTATTCTATATGTCCATCTCTTCAAACCAACGACATTTTTGTTTTTGATCCATCCCTGAAATTTCATTCGTCCTTTTGTCATTTCAGTATTCGGTCAAGATAGTTTTGTACTTCTTCTTACAAGATAGCCATCTTCAGTTGAATCCTCGGATTCTCGCAACCATTCGGACTTGTATCTTCACCCATGCATTCATACCTACAATAGATGACAAAGAATAGGAGAATTATGGCAAAAAAAAGCTCAAAAGGGGTGAAGAGGCAACTTGAATGAAAATTCTAGCAAAGAAATTAGGATAGTTTTTAGTACAATTAATACTCCGAAAACATCTTGGACATCAAAAAGCCTGTGGTGGAGTGATGGCTATGGGAGGAATCTATTTGCTCTCTAGACATAGGGGTTCAAATCCCCACGCATGCAAGGACATGGTAGGTCCATGAAACTAGACCCGCGAAGCCTCCGCGGCAATGGCCGACGTAGTTTTGGGGGGAGGGGGGGCATTGGCATGCGGCTAAGGCCAAGGCCTTCTACGGCCTCCTACCTTGTTTGTTTGTTTGTTTGTTTGTTTGTTTGTTTGTTTGTTTGTTTGTTTGTTGTTTTTGCAAATTCCTCGTCCATCTCGCCTCTTGTTGCAATCAAGGTTTTGACTTCGTAATCCTTCTATTTCGCAGGAGTTGCGTCCTCCTCATCCGATTCTTCTTCAAGTTGAATCACGGTTGTGTCAGGTTCGGCGCGTTGGAGGGTTTGTGGAGGTTGGTTTATGCATTGTAAACCAACTATGAGGTTAAACGGCCAAAGGAAGACCTAGATTCTAGCTCTAGTTGTTAATTAGAGTTAGTATTAGACGTTTGACTTTTAGGGCATTGGTGGTGTCATTTGACACCTTATTTGGGACTTGAAGTCCAATGACCTCCACGTGTAGTTGAAGGAGACTCATCTTTCTCAAGTTGAGTCTCCCACGTGATGGAGTGAGGGAGTGTGTGCGTGAGTGCACTTCATTAGCTTCATTGTTATTATGCGATCATTCTTTAAGAATGGCATTGACTTGACTTTGTTGTATGTTTACAAGTGGGTTTCTCTTGTTTCTTACTTGAGATAGATCCCCTTTGGATATGAGTGTATTCTTGATGGATTTTTGACACTTAAAACTTAGTATTTCTTTTCTTTGAGGTGTTTTTGAGCAATGTTTTAGTGCTGAAATTGTTGTTGCAAAAGCTCAAGCATACTTAGAAGTGGAAGAGATGAATGTTGTCGATAAGATAAAATGGAAGTGGCGGAGGGTGACTCTAAGCCAAGCAATGGGGATGAAACTGCGTTGACCTTGCAAGTTCATCTACAATTGTCCTGAAGTATTTTCATACACTTTAGGTGGAGCAAGCCGTTTGTGTTGCTACACCACCTTTGCCACCGAGTAGGGCGCCTCATTTTCGCCCGCTTCGTACACGAGCTCCTGCGAGGGAACCTGTGAGAGAAAGGAAGGCTCTGCAACAATCCGTAAAGGTGGCTGCAGCACTGGTGGGTACTGGTGCTGCGGCGGTGGTCGCGTCGTCTCGGGTTGCGTAGGTGAAGATGGGGTACGTTGCCGGGAGCGGGGCGTCGCCGTTCAAGGCAAACATCCGTGCGTTGGGGGCGAAGATCTAGTTAGTTGTATTATTTTTCCTGAGGAGCTGGTGGTTCGTGTGTGTGCGGATGATCATTTTGCAATGTAGGTTCTCTAGCTATCGGGTGGATAGGACAGTGAATGCGCGCAGATTAGCTTCCTGATTCTCCCTCCTTGTTGTAGAGTTCTAGCGTAACTTGAGGTTTGTGGCGCAAGGAGTTGTGTGCTCAAGGGATCAGAAGCTCTGCGGGTTGTAGCGCGAGTCCAGAGGCTCACCGTGAAGAACAGAGTCCTGCACCTCTTGAGAAAGAGGATTTGCTTGTTGGAACCGGAGGGGTAGACAACAGTGACCAGCAGAGCAATCGCTTTCAATGATGGTGCGATGAGCGTGCTAGGCTTGAATCGGGAGCATGGAATTATTTCGGAGGAGGTGATCTGGGCATCGGCTGTCGTTCAAGTGTTCGGATGACGGTGCGTTATTAAGAGCGCAGTTGCGCGTGCGGACGAGCTATCGGGGTGCCGCATTGTGTGCACAGACAAGTGGTACAGACACGGTTTGAGGAGGTATATACCCGTACCCGGCTGCCTTATTTCCGTACTCGGCTGCTCTATACTGGTACCCGGCTCGTATCGTACTCGGTCCATATCCATATTCTTATCCGGCACGTATCATACCCGGTCTGTACTCGGTTCGTACCCGGTCCATACCTGGTCCGTATCCTTTCCCCGACCTGTATCTGCTCGACCCGTATCGTACCTAATGTATCGTACTATATCACAGCCGTATCTCACACTATGTGTGTTAGGGCAAATTAGGGCTGACTTAGGGAGATTAAAAACCGATGGATGGTACTACCTCCTCTAGATTCTAGAGCCTTAATCCAATTAACTACTATTTGATTAACATCCACTACTAGATTATACATGTGAGAGAACTTTTTAGCTACATCTATTGCAGTCCGCATGTGGTAAGTAGTAAGGATTCAATGGAGGTATCTTGTGAGGTGATCATGGGTGTTTGAAGAATGTAGTGGAGATGTGATGAAGGTGTAATATCTGAGAAGGGAGGTTAAGGTGGAAGCTTGAAGCTTGGGGGACATTTTTAACATGGTTTAAATATGTTGCAATAATATTTGGATTATGTAGACTATGGACCATGGATGGAAGAGGTAAGACTGAGAAATTTGAGAAGGCTAGTGTGCCAAAGGCGGAAATTGGTGGGAAGATGTTGGAGACCTTAATCTCTTGCTTGCAGAGCCTACAAGTAAAAGGCTCTTCCTCCATGGCAAGTGGTAGTGGCGGGGACTTCAAGCTCTCTCCCATAGCCAAGTCCTGCACGGGCATTGAGGATTTGAGCAAGCCCGACACTAAGGTCATAAGTGTGGAATCTATAAAGTACTTGGCCACACTTGGTGGAATTTGCAAGATTCGAGCACTTTGGGTGAAGAAGGGTATATTTGCACCCTTGTGCCATGCTTGAGGTGAAGTCGATGTTAAAAACTTGGTGATTCTTGGTAGGGCGGTTGTTTTGAAGAATTTGGGGTTGAGATACACCGTGGAGGTAGAAGATTTCTCTGGAGATATCAAGTTATGTAGTGGGAAAATTTGTCTTATAAATATAAATAAATCCAAGATAATTTCCTAGTGGGGGTCTTAGGGAGGCTTAATTCAATCTATCGTTTTAATAACTTAGGTCACATGTTAGATAGGAATGTCTTTTGTTTAACAAATTGCTTAAGATATCGAAATATCCATTGTAGGTGTGTTAATTAACCGTTGTGCTTTACCCGTGAGTGCACTCTACACTCTTACAGTCGATTAGTGGTTAAACATGCATTTGTGATTGTGTAGGATCCTCTCACTAAAGGACACAAATCGTCTTTAAGTGTTTTAGTGAGTGATACGATTTGTCTTGTTCATAATCAATGTATCATAACCAATTCCATTGCCAACTCTAATTGCTAATTCCTTTTTATTAGAATTCACAACTATGCTAGCTATTCTACTTTGCCATGAGCTTTTGGGTACGGAATTCTATCCTGGCTTCCCACTTTCGCTCCACTCGTGTGCCTTAAGTTAATAATTTCATCAAACTTGCAAAACTTTCCATTCGAAGAAACACCGGACAACAATTATATCTCACTCTTTGTATAATTGTTGTTATTGATAACCCTCTGCTATTAAATCTATGTGTTCTCTCAATAATACTTCCTTATGGCAAACGGTCTTGTTTTATGTCGTCAATCTCATGACACATACAAACAATCTTTTTTCTTTAGCTTGACTTAATGTACACTTGGCCAAACTTAATTTAAAAGGCATCTAGCCCAACTTATGACAACATGGTCATTGATATAAATTCTCAAGACTCTCTCGGCCCACTCTTGGCTCTTTGGTCTTACTCTTCCATCTTCTCCTTTGCTCTCTCTTTTAGCAATTCTTTTCTTCTCAATTTACCTTCACTATTTGTCATGCTTCACCCACATGATCTTTTAATGCTTCAATTCATACTACAATGACATAAAGTGCTTTTGGAGAAAATTATTATTGCCTTATAATTTAATGACTAAGGGTGATCAATCCTTATTTCACACATTATAGACTTAATTTCACTTGACAATTCTATTAGACAAATAATATAATTATATGCATTTTACCTCACCCTCTATCCACTCATCTCAGTTTTAGACTTAGGGGGAATTACAACAGTCATACATGACTAATTGTAATCATCACTTTATGGTATTTATAATTCGTCACGTCACTTGGTGTTTACCATCGGAAAGGATTTGACAAATGATAATATAATGAAAAGTCTCAATTACTACAGTGCTTAACAGATTCTCCATTTATGATACTCAATTTAGTTATAGATACTGGTAGTATTCAAGACAAATTATATATTATAATATTTTAAGTGTGGTGATTGAGAATTGGCTGAAGCATTGATTGATTGTATCCTGGATACACCCGTTCATTCCTGAGTCATCAATTCTGCACCATTATCACAACTCAACATTTTGTGAAAATGCTCAATCAACGACTACTGGTCTTCAGCAATCAGCCATCAAATCCCATGGACTTTGACTTCGTCATCCTCTAATCTCCAATCTACATTTCTAATGTAATGTAGACCATTGGTAATGCATAAAATACACCAACAGATTTGAAATCATAAAACTAGGCTTGTATTCCATAAAAGTTTGAGAGTTACAATCACTAGCCTAGGACACACATTTAACGTGAGAAAAATGTGGTGTCTCCTAAGCTGCATTCGGTTCCTTTATATTCCTCTCGTGACTATTGGTATCTCGACCTAGACCAATGATCTCATCTCCCAACTACCATAACTACTCTTATAACTTCTTTTTGATAACTTCCTTTTGCTACCTAACTTAACCGCCTATTGGTCTTTTTTACACTATTCCAAAAATTAGGGTAAATGTTCACACTGTTTCATACTATTTGTAAACTAGTGCTACTTATAATCCCTATTCACACTGCAAAGACGAATAGTGTTCAAAAAGTAAAATTTCTGCACTACAAGTTACCTCCATTTCCCTTCATTTTCATTGAGTTTGAAAGTGAAGGCTTCTTGTTCCACACCACGTGGCAATAGGAGGCAGGAATGCTAGAATGTGAGCAGTGAGCAGTGAACAATGAGGGTTCTTTTTGGATTCAAAAACCTATGACCACGTAATTCTGATGATTTATAGTGTGTAATCTAACTCTATAACCTATATCCGTGGAAGATTAGAAATTATTTATAGTAGAAACTGTGGGAAAGAACCATAGAAATCATGTCTAAAATGGAGTGGAATGAATATAGATGGATGAATGAATAGTAGGGATGAATGTGGATGAAAGACATGGATGGATTTAAAATAGAAAATCCAATATAAATTACCGATAAGACAAAACAATGAACACAGTGTTAGGGGCTCCTCGGTACCAAGAAGCCTTCTAGAACCTAATCCAAGTTTACTAATCAACTTTGGTTTAAGGAAATTATATAAAGAAGTATCACAAAAAAACCATTTACAATTACCTTTTCATAAGCAATTGACATTGGGAATAATACATTAAAATACATTGGGGATAATGACATGGACAAATTGATTTGAATCAATGAAGAGTAAGCACACCAAAAAACAGTGACACAATCATAATAAGGACAATCAATCAAAATTTGTACTAAAAATATGGAGCGATAAGAGTACAAAAGGTTTGCAGATAAATATGTAGTGGCCTTTTTTGTCTCACTACACAAGTAAAGAAAATATCATACAACGAATGAAGTAAAGGCTTGGAAATACATATGGAACCGGTTCGGCACCTTTAAGAGTTGTCACTAGAAGTAGCACTACAAGTATATTCAGTGCTGCCACTACTAGTAACAACAGTAGCCTCCTCTGCCTCATAGTCAATGAATCTACGAACCTTCGGATCATACTTAGGTAACCTAGGGATTTGTATAGGAGTATCCTCTTCTGCAAGATTCATGGCCATTGCCTCAATGTAGCACGGCAAGGACATTGGACTTGGAGGACTAGGAAAAAAGTCTATCAGCCTGCAAAGAGGGGAAAAAAATAAAGTACTTCAACATACGAATTGTAAAGAAAGAAAATTGAAATAGAGGCAATTCAAAAGCAAAAGGTAGAACTTACGTATATATGCGATTCTTCGGTATCCTCTTTTGAGGTCTTTCCTCGGGCATGACTTTGTTAGAAGGTGGCTCCTTCCGTTTTCTCCCCCCAGAATTGTCTTATGATGACTCGGTAGAACTGAGAGGAACTAGCATGGTCTCTAAGATTTTTGTGTCCGTCTCAAGAGCTATGAGGTGACGCTCGCAACCACGTCAGGCATGAATGCTCGCGCCTAGAAAAACAAACTCGAAGAATAGAAGAGTTAGCAAATTAATTGAATTCAAAATTAAATATAAATTGAGTAGCAATGGAAGGCAAAGTTTGAACCTGTTGATGCATTGCACTTCAAGACAACATTTCTAGGCTTTGAGAAACTCTCCAGTAGAAGTTGCACAAGAATAGGGCACTTTTCACGAGGTCCCCGCCACATCCGATCTCTGTTCTTCAATGCGGTATTCGAAGTAATATTATTGTAAAAGACACCAGCCTCAACAACATCAGTGCCTAGATTACTCAATTTCTGGTTAACTTCTATAGAGAATGTCGTACCACGAATTTTCAAAAAAATTTAATTAGTTCGATAGGAGAAGTTAAAATACAAAAAATAGTTAGGTGGGAGGGTTAGGGTGA
Source organism: Bryoerythrophyllum caledonicum (assembly GCA_963971425.1). Classification (NCBI taxonomy): domain Eukaryota; kingdom Viridiplantae; phylum Streptophyta; class Bryopsida; order Pottiales; family Pottiaceae; genus Bryoerythrophyllum; species Bryoerythrophyllum caledonicum. The sequence continues at coordinate 19,482,490 of OZ020525.1, read as the reverse complement.
ATCTAAGTGTTAATCCTTAGTAGTATTAGCATAACGAAAATAGAGAGTGCTTACAAAACGTTAAGGGGGATAAATATTGACCCGAGCCTGCACCTTAACCCGACCCATACCGACCCGAACCCAAGTTCAAGGACCCAAGCCCGGGAAATCCAAGTTCAAGGGCCGAGCCCAAGGGTACAAGCCAATGAACCAGGCAGCAGGCGAGCACCTTCCAGGACAGAGCACGAGTAAAGTCCGGAGAAGGAACCTGCGAGCCGGAAGTCAACGGAGGAGAGGGGGGGCGTCTGAAAATCCGGAAGGAGATCGTGAGGGGAGGAAAACTCCACCAGCTCGTGCATCGCTTCTCAAAGCAGTTGAGATGGAAACCAGGGAGCGATGCAGTCGAGACGGAAATCCGAGAGGGAAACCCGAGATAGAAACTTGAGACGGAAACCCGAGACGCAAGACGGAAACCCGAGACAGAAATCCGAGATGAGAGGATCGAGCCAGCTGAGCAGAGGTGCGAGACGAGAGAACCGAGCGAGTTGGGCAAGGCCCGAGCAACAAAGACCAACGAGGTCCGAGCCGGCGGAGACCTAGCTACAATCATCCATGACCCGACCAATATCCTCGTTGTCTGCATGTTTATTATCACCACGTGTGGCCCTCGCGAAGGTCGCTTCCAATCCGACCTCGAGCCGAAGCGCCAAGAAGCGGAAGAGGAGAGACGAGAATTGAAGACTTGAAGAATTGGTTCGGAAGTAGGCCTACAATCTTGTTTCGTAGGTAATTGTTCATTTGTGGACTAGGCCCCGATTTGAACTTGGATTTGACTTGGTTTGCCTTGGAATTTGTGTTTAGATGCCTTTTAACTTGGTGCGTTGAGTAGATGGGACGGTGGCCGCCGCCACTAAGGGTAGTTAATGCCGTCGTTTTTAGTTTGAAGGCATCGTTTGCTTTTGGCGTTTGTGTGTGTTCTTGGCAGTATAAGTGAGGAGTCTCTTGGCACCTCTCTTCACTGCTTGATGTGTATATTTGTTTTTTGTATTAATTCTAAACCTACGCTCTCAAAGCCTTCCATGGTTGGAGAGCTCGGATTCTATACATGACTGTGAGTGCCATTTTAAGTAGTCCGCTCCTCAGTTCATTCTAACTTTCTTGTTGTTGTTTCCTTGCTCCATCATTTAGAGTAGTTAAATAGGATAGGAATAAGAGGTGAGACAACGGGAAGGTTAGAGAGGCATAAATATGAAATTAAATATTTGTTGTTGTTTCCTTGTGCCATCACATAGAACTAGTTAAGGTAGGATGGGAATAACAGGTGAGATAGTAAATGTTTAATGAATGACGAGGAAGGAGTGACGGGTGAGGAAGGAGTCAGGGTATGGCTTGTGTGACCTGTCGGTGGCAGTATGTAGCCGGTTGTGAAGGCGTAGTTCCGATTTCAGATGCACTAACCTTTGGTCGGATGGTTGATTCATAGGTGCACTACATTACCTTAGCATTAAGTCTAATTTTAGTCCTTTCCTTTGTGCAAATGTCTATTAGGGATGACTGAACCCAAGTCTATGTGTTATAAACTAAGTAGGACGTGGTTTGATCCCTTGTGCGAATGTCTATACGGTTATAACTAGGAATTACTCTAACATCTCGGATCGCCTTGAGCGAAGGAAGGAGATCCAACTCACCCCTTTGTGCGAATGTCTATTGGGGTGCTAGAGGAAAGACTTCGTTCTCTAACGGAAAGGAGTAAAGTCGGTGGTCCCTTGTACGAATGTCTATGTGGATCAGTTAGATAATACTCTTTTAGCCATCCCGAGGTAAAAGAAAGACTTATCAGTTCGGATGGTAGGTAGGTAGGTAGGCCACTTACTTACCACGAGGACCGCGCTAGTCCTAAGGACCTAAGTCCTTATCTTCGTTACGGGGGAACCAGAGTGAAACCACCAACATCCAAGTGAGTGAGTAGTAGTAGGAGGAGAGAACGTGAGTAGTAGTAGGAGGAGAGAGAGAATGTGAGTAGCAGTAGGAGAGAATGTAAAAATCTCTTTGAGTCCACGGACAATCGTTCGTTTTGATAAACCCTCCGGATACTAAGGTATCTCGGATGTCTATATTGTGCATAGGTGCAAAGTCTACCCCGTCCGGACCAAGGAGGATCCGCCAAGGAGAATCCTATGAAGGAAAGCCCTTGTAACGGTGAACGGGTGGTTGGTTTAGATAAACCTAGCTATTGTGGTCTAACCTTTTTTTTTTTAATGTATTTATTGTGGTATGTATAGTATTGTATGAAGATAGGCATATTGTTAGTTTTGTCGTTCTCGAGGATTCTCTGTAGGAACGATTACTTTAGGGTATCTTTTGTGTTAAGATGTGAATACTTGCCAACACGTGCTACGACAGAGAACTTTGAACTGATTGCCATGTCATAGTATGACTCTTTTACATAGAGAATGATCTAAAACCGCTTTGTCTAAAAATGCACAAATACAAAACATACTATAGAAAGCTAACTATTTGACATATAAACATAAATATACAGAAAGCCAACAAATGCATGAACACTAATGAAACAAGTGGAAAAAAATGATTAAACTCTAACTAATATACAACAAATCAATAGAGTTGAATGAGAACAAAATTACGATTGATGTCATACGGAGTTGAAGAACAATCAAGTTAACATCCAATACCGTGCGTTTCTGGTTTCTGTATGATGTGAGGGGCATCTTGTTGATGCCCCCCCAATCATAGAATGTCGTAAAGCCGTAAGCTTTGGCTGGATCGGGGTGAAACAATATGATCGTCCCATCATCTTCAAGCGTATCACGTGCCACTTCCCAAATGGGCTCAGGCCAATCTTTTTGTAATACATTCCATGATGGGACCGTAGATCCCTGTAATAGAAAGTCCAATGGACATATGTCGTAGTCTAGTGGTTCGTTATTCTCAAAATTAACCGAAATTAACCGAAATTAACCTTAAGCAAGCCCACCTTACCAGATCGTTTCTAGGGATTTTTATCGTGCATCAAACTCTTTAAATTTTAACAAAAAATTCACACATAATACCTTGGCACATCCCGGCGGATGGCTTCCCCGGTACCTTAGTAACCGGTAACAAGTAACCACATGTGTTTCAGTTAAACTCTGTTGAGCGTCAGAGTAGATTTCCGGTAAGTTTTTACAGTGCCCGGAAAGTCACTGCCTTCCGTTCTCGCAGTACAGAGGCCACAATATCCACAATCCAACCCTATACCTTGAAAGAGTTATAAAGGTCGCAACCGGTTTACCAGTCTTCACAATCTACCGGGAACTTGTCCCGGTAAACTGGTCACGCAAGTCCGGGTCCCAACTACAACCCCCCCCAATGAATCAAAGCAAGAAGATACAAGACTCACAACAAGTTAGTACTAAACAAATCATATGAGCAAAACAACCTTCCACGGGGATCGTCGAAACTCATTCACTGCAAGGGTAATAATCCCGGAATTCACTGGACTCATGCTTAGCCGGGATGTCTCTCGGTGTACCGAGAGAAGGGGGATGTCACCCCTTACTCCCCACCAATCCGAACACTTCCCACTTAAGGGAGGCTATCATAAATAGCCATGGGCTTCCCGGATCCCATCCGATAAAGCAACTCTTCCCGGTCCCATCGGTGAAAAGTCTAGAGCATAAGTCCCGGACCTCACTCTACCTATCTAACCCGGATATCCTAGCCCCTCGGGATGTCTCTACTCACACTCAATCACTTAACACACAACAAGTCACAACTTTGCACACCTAGCAAAGACACACTAGGAGGACTCAACTCTCTCTCGGTCCACTCACACAAGCTCAACAAAGACTCTAGACACAAGCAATGAAGGCAAGACACGAGGAGATCAACAAAGAGAAGAGTACATAACACAAGAGCCCAAGGCCCTTAAGTACACAAAGGCCACTACCTACCTTCCAAAACTAGATTCCCAAAAAGTGAAAATGACATCTAAAGAGTGCACTAAAGTCAATAGCTACGCTCCAAAACTAGACCGCAAAAGAACAAAACGGCATCTAGGAGGTGCACTAAAGTCAATAGCTATCCTCCAAAAGTAGCTCTACTAAAAGACAAAACGACATCTAGATCCTAAAATCAAGGGTAGCCTAGTCACCGGCGGATTACCGGTAGACCGATAAACTGGAAGACTCCCGGTCCGGCGATTCTGGGACCGGTGAACCTTTTTCTAACAAAAATAAGTAGCCGGAGAAACCATTCAAGTGGTAGTGACCGGGTGCACAATGGGGCCCAATCGACATCACTACTCTCATTCTAGTGTCTAATTCTAGCAACTTAAAATAACATCTCACCAACCGGTGTCGTGGAGAGAGAATTTGCCTTGGGAACACGCTGAATTCTTAGCTGCTACCAGTTTCAGTCAAAAGAAAAGGAAGATGCCACAAATATGGATTCCATTAATCTACAATGATGACCAAAGTCTTGATCTACATAGAAAGTCGAGTTTTTGGTTCATCTTGACAAACCCTTGCAAGTAGTCAAACATGAAGTTGTATAAACATGGGCAGCTGAACCCCTTTCCACTAAATCGAACCTCTTTACTTCTAAACTAACTATATAAACACATGCAATAGCTTTTTGAAAAGCTAATACAGTAAGGTTTCTATATCCAAAAGCTTCAACACAAAAAGATCTTTACAACTATTTCTATGAAGAATCAAAGTTACTGCTCTAAATTAATGAAGGCAGCCGACTCCTTCCCATTCAAACTTGCATAACTCTTGCACTATAGCTTGGAAATAAGCATGTAATAGCTTTTTAAAAATCTAAGAATAAGATGAACAAGTAATCAAAGTTTCAACTCTACTGGCTCTAATCATAATGAACTATGGTTACTCAAAGTCTCTGCTTTAAACTTGTGGAATGAAAACCGCTTCTCCGAGATCACCCCTTCAATAGATCAAGTGCCATGGCTCCATAACAACTCGGATTTGAACTTGTGATAGCTCATTAGAAAGCTAATACAATCACCACTATACGTACAAAGATTCACTATCTCACTCTTTCTATAAAATTTTCTACATGGAGTCAAAGTTACTGCTCTCGAAAATTCATGGCAGTAGTATCCTCTTTTATTCAAATCAACACCATAGCTTTTACATAACTCCGATTGGAGCGTGTGATAGCTTGTTAGAAAGCTATTAACAAGATCTACATCACTCTAAAAATTGACATCAAAACTCACAAAATTGTACCTGTCATACAAGAAAACCCGAGCGTCTTTTATACTAAATGGAGGAGGCTTTGGCCGAGGGAGGAGGGAAGGAAAGTCAAGGGCCTAAATCAGCCCATGCCTCTCTAGCCTTCTTTTTGACTCACCCTTGGACGCCAAAGTCCATTTACCTCCAAATCTTATCTAAATCTTCCCACATAAGTCTAGCTTGGTTTTTATTTTCTAACCTATAAGACTACTACAAGTTGGCACTATATTTCTCTCTCAAAACAATCCCCAAATTAAACATTTCTTATTTCTACCACAAACTATAATACCATAACACTCTATTTAAGTTTTTTGATCTCAGAAGAGTTAGAGAATAGCTTAAATATCATTAGAGCCTACGTACTGCCATCGACTGCAGCTTAGTTCGGCTGGCTAAGCTTTTCGTTGCACCTCGCGGTCCGGGTTCGATTCCTTGGCTTGTCAGAGCGGCTGGTGCTCGCGTAGTCAGGGGACTGCCGGAATCAGCAACAAATCGAGCTGGTGGACGCTCCTAAACCCTGAGCTAGTGACAAGATGCAGTAAAGATCTTCCAAGATAAGCTTCTGGCCTGGTAGGGTAATTGAAGAAAAAACCGTTTATTCTCCACAATTACCTTAACCAACTAAATTCCCCATTTTTCTTCTCAATCTCATTTTTTATATCATGAATTATATCGCATCACGACACCGGTGAGGTAAATCAACACATAATATATAACAAAGACTCAACCGGAAGACTCTTCCGGTTGAGATGTATAGAGATTGTCACCACGTCTGGAAGTATGAACATGGTCAAGAGAATCCCCCCCCCGGGAGGTCGGATGTCTCAACCGGGAGGTCTACCGGTGGAGCGGCGGTATCCACCGGATGGTAGGGTGTATCTATAGATACATGCGGAGTCTCTTTAAGCTCGATTAGTATAGCCGCATAGAACTCTACCAAAGACTCCGGGGTTGAGGATGGGAGGTCTACCGGTTCCTTCCCGGTAGAAGTTATCGAGAGGCTTCTTTTTTCTCTCATAGACTTTCAAGCCCCACTCCTTGGAGGATGGCGAATCTACCCGGCTCACCGGAGAGCCATGTTGTCCCGGGTGGACAAAATTCTCAAAATGCCTGTACTTCCACCAATCTCCCTATTAACTTGTCACAAACTCCGGTCCGGCCCGGAAATACAAGTCTACCGGTCAACCGGTAAACAACTCCGGAACACTTTGCTATAATATGTGGATATGGGTGTCTTACACATCTAGCAACATACTAGCAACACAAGGTCACATATAATCGTAACGAGGAAAGGACTTTGGAGACAAGGACTTAGAAAGAGGTTCTTCCCGGTTGACCGGGCAAAAGATAGGAATTGGGGGTAAGACCTAAAATGATAGGAGGAGGGCGACAACTCAAAATAACAACTTGCCACAAGGCTAGGACAATCGACAACAACTACATATGTAAACAATAAGGTCTAGATGAAGTCACTCGGGGGATTTTTTTTCTAGAACGGGGAGGATGTTACCAGGGAGTCACTCGGTAGACAAGAAAGGAAAAGACTCACAAACAAGAAATTCTCACAAACAAAAGAAACCCAACATGGGCAAGAGTCACCTTTGTTGTTGCACCTGCAACCTCCTTTCTTTGTCTCTTTTATCTTCTCGCTTCGGCCACAAATCTCCTCCACTTCCGCGAACCCTAGAATCTCCACCAAACCCTACCTTGCGCACCTCTTCCACCAAACCCTAGCGCGCGCTACCTCCTCTTCAAACCTCTTGCGCTACCTCTTCTTGAAACCTCCTCTTCTTGAAACCCTAGTTGCATCTCTTTCTTTGCACTTCTTCAACTACTTCTTCAAACCCCAACTCCAAATAAAGACTAAATAGGGAGAGAGGGAGAACCTATTAGAGGAAGAGAACTAGAGAGGGAGATAGAGGAGAAAATTTCAGGGGGGGGGCGATTTTAGAGAAGGAGGGGGGAGAGAGAAGTGTTCTGGAGGGGAGGTAGAAAAGTTTCTGGAGGGAAAAAGAAAATTTCGGGGAGAGGGGGTCGGCCAAGAGGGCTGGAGATATCCGGGCTGTTGCCCGGGTGATATCCGAGTACCTGAGTATCAGCCCATACCCGGTTGGTACCCGGGCTAGTTCATACCCGGGTTGATACCCGGGTATGTATTTTTTTTTAATTTTTTAATTTTTAATTTTTTGATTTTTTTTTTTGATTTTTTTTGATTTTTTTTGATTTTTTGTCTTTTCTTTTCTCTACCACTACTACTAATTCAAACAAGAATTAGTATCTAGAACTCAACTACTTCTAACTACCTTCTAAACTTGACTAGTTAATTTAGATTTAAGTGGTGATTTTAGACTTACGTCTCGGGATATCTCCCGGGACTCTTTTGAAATTGTTTCCCGGGACTTAAATTAGTGATTTTAAGACCCGGTTTTATCACCACTATAAACCTAATTAACTACTTAAGCATTTTCCTATTTTCTCTATTCGCTATTTAATCTAATTTCACACAATACTAACTACTTTTCTAATTAACTAATACTAAAAACCCTATTTTAACTAATTTTTTTGGTAGGGGTGACCACGTGGGAGTTTTAGACTCCCACAGCATATATGCCATGATTAGATCGAGACAAACTTCTTTCTTAAGCACACCACCTAGGAGTCGTTGCTGGCCTTGACCAACCTATGCAAGAAATAACATGTGTAGAAACATAGTTAGAACCTATATTGACAAATTATTACTTATATCTAGTTGCATAAAATGGCAGAAAATAGAATGAAAGTATATGGTCTAACCTTAAAGCAAATGACAAGAGCTACTTTAATTTAGAGGAAGGCTCATTCTTCTTGGACATGTAGTCCATGATGTCCGGGACAGAAGTATTTAACACAAGGACTTTGGCGTCAATGCCATGTGAGTCAGTGCGTTTAGCAATCTTTTCATAAATCTGAGATGGAGCAAAGATCTCTGTAGACTTGGACATCAACTCCATAGGATAATGAGTTGGATTATTCAACGTGCCAGGGTTAATCACGGCAACAGATATAGTCTTGGAAGCACTCACCAGAACAGATGCATCCTTTTCATCCGGCCTTTCCATAGAACTATTACTCTTGTTATCCTTTGCGTCTTTTGTTGTCTTAGGTGCATTTGAATCTTTGCTCTCCTTGCATTTCTTAGAAGTCTTCTTTTACACTACATGCGCTCGGATAACCACATTCGTATCATCATCTGAATCCTCCTCAAGCACTTGGGTTGAAGGAGCCTGGATTGCCTTTTCATCTTCCTCCTCGCTTGGGACAAACTTCTTTGAGCATTCCAAGTACCATGGACAAGCGGTGAGCTCGTTTGAATTGAAAGCACGTGTCTGCTCAGGTGTAAACATATAAGTCTCTTTAAAGATCTTGTCCGTCCAAGCTCCAAAATTTTTTAGAAAAGATTTCTTGTCGAGCACTTTCTTTCCAAGGAGTTTTCTTTTGAAATACCTACATTAGATATAAATCAAAGTTTAGAGAGGAAATAGTTCACAAACTAACAACACATAATCAGTTAGTACGACAACATAGATCACTATCCCAAGAGCTTTCTCGGCACCAAGGAAGTTGAATCCTCCATGGCTGGAACTCTTGTTATCCAATGGAATACCTCATTAACGATATCATCTACCAATACCAGTACGAATGATAGATTCCTTCTTCAAGTAACCCATGGTCTTAAAAGTTTTACATAGACTTAATGAACAAGGATTTTACATAGACTTAATGAACAAGGATTTTACATAGACTTAATGAACAAGGATTTTATCATTTTACATAGACTTAATGAACAAGGATTTTACATAGACTTAATGAACATGGATTTTACATAGACTTTAATGATTATACTTCGAAATGCATAAAAAATTTTAATTGTAAATTTTGTCGAATTGTAGGGTTTTTTTTACCATAGTTTGGAATACTATATGGATTTTGGGCTCAAATATTACAGGTACTAAAGAAAAGAAAAACTCACAATTGAAAATAAATAAATACTGATAAGATGAAGACCAAAAATACGGTTAAATATATTTCTTATTTGATAACATCATAGTGCGGGAGTAAATTAGTAAGATAGAAGATAAATGTATGAATTAGTTATTAGTGTGAAATTGGTATCAGAAAACCAATATAACATTTCATGAAGAGAAGAAAAGAAGATCAATATATAATGAAATAGTCCTAAAGGACACATTACAATGCAATAAGTATATATGAAATCTAAGATAAAGCTATCAATTGGCAAATTAATGTCAATTGAAGGCCAATTTAAACCAAAAAAAATGCTTATTCAATTAGCATGCAATGCAAATCAAAGAACTATCTATAATCGTATGGCCATTGTAAGCCTATTTAGAACTATCCTCGCTATCAATACTTTCATGACTCTCTACATCAAGAAACTGAATAACACGACTATCAAATGCCTCCCAAGGTTGCCGTGATGGTGGAGATGGCAACGCTGCTATTACTTGGGCAACATCTATAGCATAGGTAGGGAGAAAGATGATTAATGGTGGTGTAGACATCACAAGCCTTGTTGGAGCAGAAAGTGATGATCTTGTTGAAACTCTACAAGAAAAAAAACAATAAGGAATTGGAGAAGAATTGGTAATATGTGTATAGTACGAAGGATAAACCATAGTGCAAGGTCCAAACTTACTCACAAAATGCTACGCGATTGCGTTTTTGTCTCTTCTCAGGACGCTCATTAGAAGCATGCCTTCGAATCCTCTTATTCTGAGCCAGCGGAGGGGGCATTGATGTAGGAATGAAAGGTTGCAAAAGAATTTTGAAGATTTCTGAGTCATCTTCAAAAACCAAAATATGGCGACCGATCGCTTGGCAAACACAAATAGATGCTCCTGCAGAAGGCATAGACAATTAAAACCGGCTTGATTGTATAAAGAAATGCTAAAATACATTAAAAATTTCAAATAGAAGATTTAGAGTCAAATAATTTTTACCACTAGAGGCATTCCAATCTAATATAATATCTCCTACCTCCGACGCTGCTTCAATGAAGAACCTCATGAAATCAGAACCTTTCTCTCGAGGTCCTTGCCATGGTACACTCTCATGCATAAGTTGAGTGTCAGACGTTACCACATTGTAAAAAGTGTCGTGTTCATCAATGCTCGAGCGATAGTAGAATTGAGACTTGATTGGATCATCTTGTATAAATATCTGAGCCCAAAACCGAGTACACTACAAAAAGAATGTAGGAAGGAATTAGGACATATAGAGTTACTTTAATATGCTAAATAAATAAATTGATAAGATTGAACATACTGTGGATGAGGAAATACATGGCAAAGCTAAAGGAAGTTCATTCATTGCCCACCAATCGTGCTGAAGTTGGAAATTTATTAGTCTCTGTTAGCTATTCCACCTCAAACAAGACCTTGCGGTCATACGGATGAAAAAGTAGGAGAGAGGCGTCGTTATGCAAGTACAAATCAACAAATTCGAATGCTGTCTCTATACATTTTTCCGGTCTAACGTTCCAAGGTGGAATTGCCATACCCAGGTCTTATATTCGAGGCACAGGCAAATTCTCTGGAATGTCTGCAATAATCAGATCAATTCTAGTGTGTTTGCATTGTGGATTGGAAACACGACAGACCCTTCCTGCTCCAACCTCATAGATGAAATGATGAATAATTAAAAGATTAAAATCAATTGATATCATATAAACATACTGAAATTGTGAAGGAGAAATATAATATCCGAGATATGAAATCGTGGAGTGATGCCCACAGAGGATGATGACCTTTACTGACTCCCAAAGAATCCATAATAGTGAACACTGAGGCATTTTGAATAAATGACTCAATGGACAGAGTAACAGGTGGTGCAGAAGAACCTGAGGATGTAGGCTGACGTGCCTTTTGTTGCGGAGCCACATTTCAAGAGGTTTGCAAATAGCAAGAACCTACAACCTGGGAATCCATCATAGGGGATGAATATAAAACATGTTGATTTGAAACTGCCGCCTTCGTAAGAGCATCTGCCACCGCTTTCTCTACAATTTTAGCTTGTTCTTTAGCAACCCGAAACCGGCAATGTATGCTTTGGCGTCGAAGCCCCACCCAATGATCCAAGTATTTGTAAGAAGCGTGTTTTCAAGACGCTTTCAACGGTATATTACACGTCCAAAAACTCCCAAAAATGAGGGAGTTATGGCCAAAAAACCCGGGACAACCCAATTTAGGAACAGTGTTGACTATTCCGACAGGGTTGTCAAAAGAATCGCAACTCCAAATCGAGTGCGGTTTTTTTCCCTAATTCAGTACTAGTGCTTAGAGGGATGCAAGAACAACAGTCATGTACTGAAGGCATAGAATGTTCTCTATAAAAGAGATGATTCGGTGCCAAAGCATTCATTGACAGCATCATCTTTCATTACTATGGAGAAGTAGTGGAATTTCGTTGAACAATGACAGATATGGGCTACTTTTGGTACCGAAATGACCTTTAAGGCTGACTAAATCAGGATCTAATTAAGAGAAGTTCTGGAATTTTGTTGAACAATGACAAATATGGGTTACCTTTGTTACCGAAACGACCTTTTAGGCTGACTAAATCAGGATTTAATAAAGAGAAGTTTTGGAATTTCGTTGAACGATGATAGATATGGGCTACTTTTGGTACCGAAACGACCTTTTGGGCTTACTAAACCAGGATCTAGTTGTGGAATTTTGTTGAACGATGATAGATATGGCTACTTTTTGTACTGAAATGGTCATCAGATATTCAATTTCCTTCACTTTTACGTCTACAAATGATTCAAAAGCTAATATGTAGGTCAAAGTGACCCACAACTTGCCGCTTTGACACAGGCATGGGGAGGTAAGATGTTGACAAAACATTCTTCGGTGCCAAAGCATCCGAGGAGGAATCCATAATAGTTCCAAGATTGTGAGTTTTGCAACAAAAATGATGAGCCCCACCAGAAGATATGACACCCAAATGGTGAAGCGAAGCGGCGGGAGAGGAAAAGAGGATATAAAAATCAAAACTTAGAGATGAGAAACTTACTTCTACAATTGGAGTCACCGACATCGCGATTGGAGTTGCTTTCGCCAAAGCTTCTGCACTTGATTCCATTGTAGGTTCTTTTAGAGTAGAGTCCCCCATATCATCTTTGTGGCTCCGTCCTAGGACCTTGCCCAACCATACACACGTGAATTAGAATCTAGAAACGAGGTCAACACGAGGCATTCAACAATTCATGTACTTGCGATCACGATAAGTATTAAATCAAGAAAAAATTATCCTATCAAAACACCATTCTCTATGTAGACTTACAACATGAACTTTGTCATTCTCCAAAATGCAAAGTAGTGCATCATTACAATCATGCTCTGTCGAAGCATATGACAACACCTTTGCAGTATCGGAAACGTCAACTTTGGAAATATGTGCTTTTCTCCTTCCCATCTCAGACCTCTTCAGTTGCTTACTACTTGAAAACAAAAGGCCTTTCTTCCTCCGCTTCTTCTTCCACACGCTCGTTGAAACTACGGCAGCTTCAATAGTTTTCCCAATCATTAGAGAGATATGTCAGTTCTATCTACTAAGGCGTGCCAACAACGTCAAAGTCCTCTAGAATTTATCTAACTATACTTGAGTTGTAGATGATATCAAATACACCCTAAAAACTTGTAAATGAGGTACAAAATAATTTTTCTTTATTTAAACAATTATAGTTGCCATATTAATTAGGATACATGCTGGCAAATTCATGATAACTTTCTATATGCTCTCTGCCGTCTTTGTTTCTAACACGTGTTTTCATTTCATTAAGAATCACTAACTTTATAAGATTCATGATAACCCTTTTAGATGTGATTAATTTTAATGATTCCTATTCTATGTCACGCGCATGGGTTCTCATCCGAGGCGCCTCTTTACGATTGCTAGGCCACCAATAGACCTTAGCTCTGTTTCCGTACCCCGATTCCCTGATCAATACCCAGCAAAGAGGAATGGAAAGCCTTTGAAGCGCTCTTCAGCAAAGCCAAGTTGTAATCAAAGACAATCAATGGGATCTGCTGCAACCATCACAGCCTGTATCCGCTGTGTCCGTATGGTTCCTCATCCTGGCTCCGGGTGCGTTATCTCCCTCGATTTGGGTGTTCCTCCTAATGCGAAGACGTACACAATCATAGTGAGCTCATTCCCCTATTGTACGTGTAAAACCTTTGCAAAGACCATGAGAAAATCCCGTGGACGGAACCCTTTCTCGTATTGTAAGCACATCTACTACATCTTCTTGAGAATTTGTAAACTTCAACCCGATGTTCACACGTTCATCCATACACCATCTTTCAGCTTCAACGAGATGAAATCAGTTCTTGAAAGTGGCATACTGGCACACCTTGGAATTTAATGTTAAGTAGAGCCCTAAACCTGTAATCTTGCATGCGTACCGTCCCGTTTCCGAGAGAGTACTTTGCAATGTTCATTTACCATTATTTGTGCACGTAGTATATTTTGTCCCTTGTAATTGATTTCTAGCAATGTACTCTCTTTTTCGAAAATGTAGCTCATGGAGGGCCCCTGAACCAGTATTCTTTATATTTAAATATATACCCTCTCGTTTCCGAGAGGGTATTTTGTCAAGTTCATTTACCATTATTTGTGCAGTGCGTAGTATATTTTGTCCCTCGTAATTGATTTTCAGCAATGTACTATCTTTTCCAAAAAGGTAGCTCATAGAGGGCCTCTGACCCTAAACCCTATATTTAGACATGTACCTTCTCGGAAACGAGAGGGTATCCAACCCTATAATCCTAAACCAAGTATCTCAAACAACTGTGGTATTTTCAATTGTAATTAGATCTCAATAAATTGTGATCGTATAAGTTAAATCATCATCGATCACCAGGGCTAAACAACTTCCTATTTCTCTTTCCTAGATTTTTTTCTAGGTAGGACTAGGTCAAACAATATAGGACCCTAAACCTAAAATTCTCATCACCTAAATCTAAAAGGTTAAACAATTTTGGCTAAAAATGAGAGGATATATTAGGAACTTTAGAAATTCATGGATAAATAGGTCCATGGATTTAGGTCCTAAAAATTGCTTATTTTAATAAGAATTTGAAATTTTACTAAAAATAATTGGGATATTTTCCGAATATTCAAATATTCTTGACATTATTCGTTTATTCTCTACTCTCCAAGGCCAAATTTTCTGCTCACCGCTCTTCGTTCGCCATTCACCACTCACATACAAGACACGTCTCGTTGCAGAGCAATCCGAGTTCCTTCTTGTGAAGTGAAGGCCTTGGAGCGAGAGTATCCACCAGACTTCTGGATTAAGAAATAGAATGCGTGATTCCAGAGTATGATGTGGTATTTTTCAATGTGCTCTTCTATTTTGTCCAAGTCGTCCTTAGCCTTCCAGCCCACCTCAATCTACTCTGAGTTCAAAGTGGCTTTCACTGCTTCCACGGCATTGAACTCCAACTGCAATTTTACTTGAACATATTAATAGTTGCATTTCAAATACGTTGGAAGCCTAAACGAGGTGAAAGGTTATCATTTAAAGATGATTAACAACTAAACAGAAATACTTACCTTAGCCTAGAATGCGGCCTCGGTCAACCTGGCATCAAGTTTTTCGTCGGTGACACCAATCGCAGGAAAATGAAGCGCCACACGATTTAAGTCCCTAGAGTTCCACCAATTTAGCCACTTCACCTTGAACACCGATTGAACAAATGATGATGATATCTTCTAGAGCTTCTCAATTGACATTTCAGGTTTCTCAAAAGACTACTCCAATAGTAGTTAATCTGAATATCATTTACAAAAGACTCATTCAGCACATTGGACAATTATCACTACAAGAAAACCAGCCCAATGTAACTGGATGTGACTAAGCGCATATGACTGAGTAGTCACCTCAGTCATTGATTTAGTCTAAAATCAGTCCTAAGAGGGTCCAGTCATGCACTAGTCATATATGTAGTCATATTTTTGAGGACCTGGGTGGGAACGGCTACGGGAACGGGACATATGTTCTCCTGCCCGGTTCCCAGAGTCATGCTCTGAGTGCTTACTATGTGTAGTCATAGTAATGTAGTCATATGGTAAGGGTAATTGGTTTATGCATGACTTATTGTAGTAAGAGAGTTGGTTTGGGTGACTACACGCAGTCATGTAGTAAATAACCTGACTAGTAGTAGTCATATATGTCAATCAAATGATTTTGAAGTCCTCTACTCGTTGGCTCAATAGGTGAGTGCTCTGAAATTGGAGTAGGTCCATAATCTCCACTTACATAATAACTTCCCTGTTCAACACTACTATGTTTGCGCGCAAACATTCTAGGATGTCATTTTAGGGCACCATTCTAGAAACACTTTTAAATACACCTTCAAAAATTAGTAACTAATTTGCAAGAGAGTCCAAAAATCATGATTCCACTTGCTCTATCTTCCCACTTGCTTTCCAAATGCACGAAATTGCCTTGTAGGCTTAACTTTCATACAGATTTCCCATGCTCACAAAAAAGTAGGTACGAATATGAATTCTGAAAAGTCATCACGTAGCACAAACCTTCTGTTAGAGCCTTGAATTTGAAGCCGAGGCTTCAACACATCCATGGGCATTGTCAAAAATGCACTTAGACGTGCATAGTGTAAGAATGACAATCTTGAATAACAATCTCAAAACCTACACTCAACTAGATTTTATCTAATTGGATCAAATCACAGTAATATGAGTTGGTCACAACTGAAATTCTAAGAAGGCAAGTGCACCTTGTTGTATAATATTCTCTACCATTCAACCAACCTCTCTGAACCCTACAGACAATCCTGATAGTGCAGTCTCAACACTACAAGAATGGCATGACACTACCTTAATAAAAATAGAATCACACTTGAATCTACCATGCAGGTTGATATGCTCTGTGACTGCCTCCAGTCACATGCACCAAAGAGCTAACTATTGAACATGTTACGTGTTCAAGGATTCCCACTCCTTACCGTCACATGACCCAAAATCATGACTAACCTTGGTCAACAGAAAGCATTGGATTGAGTGTTTTAGTGCACAGTCCTACTGAATTTCTAAGAGTACGCGTTCGTAAATGATCACCTTGTCCAGACTGAAAACAACACTCATGTTTCCAAGCTCTTTAGGTGTCGTTCCAGTTATGTCAGGTATCAACCAACTCCCTGCAGTGCCCATCAAAGAGAAATTTACATCAGAAGCAAAATCTCAAATGCTAACATTCAAAATCTTGCAAGAGGAAGCTTCTCTACAGCACTGGTGTTGAAATTCTATACTAAAGGATACCTCTCATTGAGAATGATGTTCTGTTAATCAAAAGCTTCCTTCAGGTTGTGATTGGCCAAAAAGCCCACCTTTGCAATCTGCCTTTGCCTCAAGAAATGGATACCGTCACCTGCAGCCTTGGTAAAAAACAACAACATCAAGTAAGCCCTTAAGGACCTGGGACTCATTCAAAACTCATAAATCTATCACATTCTAAACCATAACGGATCAAGGAAGCAGTGTTATCCCTATAAACGTTATAATTTCATGAATGTTAAAAAAAATTGACTTCCCTACAAAAACACAATTGGTAAGACTAGTGAGTGTTATGTGTTAAGTGTTATAACATGTTCTACTTTCTTCTTTGCTAATTGCACCTCTATAAGTGTTAATTTTGAAAAAATCAAGGTAATAATATATGAGAGCATACATTTGAAACATGTAATCACATTTATCCCATATTCTTTGCGAACAAGTGTCATATTCTCTCTTATTTAGAGATGCTTCTTCCTTTAGAGTATGACTCAATGCGTGCAATGTATGACTCAATGCGTGCAATGTATGACTCAATGCGTGCAATGTATGACTCAATGTATGACTCAATGTATGGCTCAATGTATGACTCAATGCGTGCAAGATCTCATTACTATGCGCAGTGATAAAACCAATCATGTATTAACTGATACCTCACTACATTTAGTCATACCATTTGGAAGCTATTTGGGTATTTGTGACTAGGGGTTGCCAAATAGATGTGACTCCAAAGAGTCACGTTCTCCCAACTCAATGAATGACTCAATTTAGTCACCATCTCACTACTATGCGTAGTGATAAAACCAGTATTATGTTGACTTATACCTCACTAGAAATAGTCATTCATTCAGTCACTATTTACATATGGATGACTATGTGTAGTCATACATATATGACTATATAGACTCATATGGACCCAAGTCCCACTGCAGGTCCCATTTTGAGGTCCCAAAACGCTGTGGGAACGTAGTATTGGGAACAAGAAGTGTCCGATATAACCCCCAGTCAGATTGTCCGAAGCGACTAAGTCAAAATGACTAGAAACAGTGCTAGTCACATTTTGGTTTATGCCCAACTGTAGTCATATAACCTAGTCACATTGGGCTGGTTTTCTTGTAGTATATTCAAAAGAACTTAACAAGAAAGTTACTCACCGCTTCAAGAAACTTAGGGCCGTGCTTGGGATTGGCGATGGAGATCATCTTATCAAATTCTGTTCGGTAAGACTTGACCTTTGCGTGAGAAGCTCTTTCCATTGTGGCATAAATACCCCGTGCAGTTTGCTTTGATTTCTCAATCTTTTCCAAGTACAATCTTACAGCTTCATCCGCTGCGACGGATACCTCTTGCTATAACGTAGAAGCCACGGAGTAGGCTCTTTTCTAATATGATTAACACATCAAAATCTCAAATGAGAAAGTTGACTTACCTGATTTAAAAACTTTATGAAG
Organism: Bryoerythrophyllum caledonicum; assembly: GCA_963971425.1. NCBI lineage: Eukaryota > Viridiplantae > Streptophyta > Bryopsida > Pottiales > Pottiaceae > Bryoerythrophyllum > Bryoerythrophyllum caledonicum. The sequence continues at coordinate 19,464,441 of OZ020525.1, read as the reverse complement.
ACGTTAGATGTTAAAGGATATTAGGGATAGGATCTTAGACGATTCTCACACGCAATATACTCATCTAGAGTTAATAGATCTTTAAAGTCCGGTAAGTGTAGAACTTTATACATATTGATGCGATGCAATTCAATGTGAACTAGGTTGGTTTTCACGTGGGCATTTTCATTGGACCTGAATATAAATTCAGGAGGATTAGAAGTAAAGAAAGAAATCAATTTATATGATAAATAGAGCATTTTAATCACTACGCATATCGATTCACATCATTCATCGTGTTCAATAGGATCCCTGTATTGCCCTTCGATGTCAGGACTATGGAGTCCATTGAATATTGTCAGTCCACCTCCTCCGAATGAAGGTAAGAGATATACAAATACCATGCTTGAAACCTATGGTTCCCATCCCAAATAAAGAACATATGACCTGCATAAGTTGAATAATTCTTGTCCGCATCTAACATTCTCTCAAATGTTGCGTTCTCTTGAAGCCAGTGCATGTCCCAAGTCTCCCTAATTTTGTTAGTGACCAGTTGAGACTTCCCCGTATCATCTGTTATTGACACATAGAATACCCTGTCACCTTCGTGATACCTGTGCACGAACTCGGACTCCAGGCGCTTAACCTCGGAGTGAAAAAGTGGACGGACTAGAAGCAAAGGAATCATTCTACATAGCGGAATTCAAAGCCGTGATGAGCTTATAGGCTTCAAACGCAATTCCTAGATAACTGAGATTGAATCTAGCTTCCCTTCACCCGGAATGAGTTCTCAGCTTCATCAATGCTTAGTCCGCCCATCACGTCTTCAACTAAGCTCTGCTCATCGACTCCAACGTTGCTGCCCAATCTGCGCTTCTGCCGTGAAGCAATCACCTTGGACTTGAGCCATTGGCTCACTCACGGGCTAGGAACCAAGTCCAAATCTTACATCAACCCCGTCTTTATATACTTGACACTCCGCTGGGACACCCTCATCATCCTCCATCTACATTAAATGCCGAACATAAACCGCATGAGTTCATGAAATGGAGTTTGCAGAATCAAGGTCATAACATTTCAGTAAGGCTCATAATCAAATCAAATTTAAAGACTGAATTCATTGTGTTCACCCTGGAGGGTGTCCACGGTTCATGCAATCCGTCGTACATGATTCATGAAGTCATCCTTTTAGCCTCCTCGGTCTGGAGGAGTCCTGTGAGCTACCGGTAAGTGTGCTTCGAGATAACCCCTTCCTCAGGCGACAGTCTGCTAACAGTCTGCTAACATAGTCTTTGCAACAGGAATGGCGATCACACCTAACATGCTAATATATTGGACCTATAGATCATGCGTGCAGGGAACAAAAAGTGATCAGTCAGAGGCGAAACCAGGCTTAGTGATGAAAATACCAGAACCAAAAACCATCAAACAAGATTCTCGGTACCGAGGAGTATATTCTGACCCGAAACTCATTCCTGACACAACAATCTAGATGGTTCGAAGATCAGTCAGTGGCCTTAATGATCAAACCAAAACTGGAAAAACCATTAAATGACACGACATGAGTTGTTACTGGAAGTGCCTCCTCGATCCCGACGAACTGATTGAAGCTAAGAATCTAAGACGTCCGGATTCATATTCTTCGAATCTACAGTTAGGATTTGGTGAGAGGTCGCTTAGAATAAACGCTTAGATCAATGTCACCTCCACAAAGTGCATTCCATCGACGTCACACTCACAAAAAATGCTACTCTTCGACGTCGCGCACAGAAATTCAGCAAACTCTTACAGAAATCCAGACTAGGCACTCCTTTCAGAAGTTCAGACTCTGCACTCTCGAGGCAAAGCATGACGGTTACTACACCTCATTCAACATACAAGTATCACAGACCAACCTCAATGATCAACCGCCAACGTCGCGAAAGGACTAACTTCCTGGTCGTCAAGGTGCTTCGGGCATACTACTAATTCAGGTGTGATACTTCTTCAACACATCCATCCGATCACTCGCCGCCACGTGGCACCCCGTCATCTTCCCGTGATACTAAACCTTCCCCCTTCGCCCCCCGACTATTACAAGACTAAAGGTGGTTCGTGATCAGGTGGTTCGTGAATACCACTACTGACTCTTGCTTGGAACCATTTACGCTGCTCGCCTATCCTAAAGAGGGGCTTACGTATGAGACATTACCCTCTAAACACCGCATCCACTTCCCGTCACCGTTTTAAAGTTTTAAACACGTCCAGACCAGTCCCAAACTACGTGATGATAGACTGCTCTGAATCTGCGCGAAGCAACAGTTCTCATAATGTGGTCCTAGTTAGTGCACGTTAGAACCGTCCATAAAGCTTCAGAGTCAATCCCTAGCTGCTTGCCTCAACACTTTGCACCGTCTTGTTCACGAAACCACAACAACATCGCGAACTGTGGGAGTCTAAAACTCCCACTTGATTGCCCCTACCAAAAAATTAGTAAAAATAGGGTTTTTTGTCTTAATTAATTAGGAAAGTAGTTAGTGTTGTGTGAAATTAGATTAGATAGCGGATAGTGAAAATAGAGAAATGCTTAAGTAATTAATTAGATTTACAGTGGTGATAAAACCGGGTCATAAAATTAGTGATCACTAGTTGAAGTCCCGGAAAACAATTTCAAAAGAATCCTGGAAGAGACCCCGGGATGTAAATCTAAAATCACCACTTAACCTAAATTAACTATTTAAGTTTAAGAGATAGTTAGAAGTAGTTTAGATCTTCTAGACGCTAATTCTTGTTTGAAAGAATTAGTAGTTAGTTGTAGGAGGAAAAGAAAAGATAAAAAAGAAAACGACAAAAGAAAAAAAAAAAAAAGATAAGGTAAAGATAAAAGATAAAGATAAAACAATACAAAAATAAATAAAATATAAAAAATAAAATATACCCAGGTATTAAACCGGGTATGAACTAGCCCGGGTACCAACCCGAGTATGGGCTGATACCCGGTTTTCCGGGTATCACCCGGGCAGCACTAGTTGACCACCCAACCCTGGCCGACCCCCTCTCTCCCCGAAATTGGACCCTCCTCTAGGAACTCTTCCTCTCTCCTCTAAGAACTCTCCTCCTTGAACTCTTCCTTTCTCCTCCAGGAACTCTCCCCCCTTCCTCCCTCTAAAATCTTCCCTTCCCCCCTCAAATTTTCTCCTCTATCTCCCTCTCTAGTTCTCTCTCTCATAGTTTTTCCTCTCTCTCTATTTGGATTTTTTTGGAGTTGGAATTTTGGAGAAGAAGTAGTCCAAGAAGTGAAGGAGAGGTCGTGCAACCAGAAGGAAGAAGTAGAAAAAGAAGAGGTGGTGCAACAAAGAGGAAGAAGAAGAAGAAGATAAAGAAGAAGAGGTGGTGCAACAAAGAGGAAGAAGAAGAAGAAGATAAAGAAGAAGAGGTGGTGCAACAAGGAGGAGGAAGAAGAAAAGGAGGCTTTTCAAGTGTCTTGAAGGTGGTACGCCCAAGTTAGAGTTTGGTGGTGGTGGAGATTCCTAGGATTTTTGGAGGTCGAGGAGGTTTGTGCCCAAGGCGAGAAGATAAAAGAGACAAAGAAAGGAGGTTGCGGGTGCAACGAGGAGTTGGAAAACAAAGGTGATTCTTGCCCATGTTGGGTTTCTCTTATTTCTTATTTGTAAGGTTTTTTTTTTCTACCGGGGTGACCCCCGATAACATCCTCCCCGGTCTAAAAGAAAAAGTCCCCAGGTGGACTATCTAGACCATATTGTGACCTAGTATACATGTGAGTCTACGTTAATGTCATATTAATTGTTTTCTATTGTCATAGCCTTGTGGCAAGTCTTTCTTAAATCTTTTAAGTTTTCTCCATCCTCCCATCCTTTTCAAATCTTGCCCACAATTATTATTTTTTTTTCCGGTCTTCCCGGTCAACCGGAAAAAACCTCTTTCTAAGTCTTTGTCTCTCAAATCCTCTCCTTGAAATGATTTTATGTGACATTGTGTTGTTAGTATGTTGCTAGATATGTGAGACCTATATCCACATATTCTAGCAAAGTGTTCCGAAGTTGTCTACCGGTTGACCGATAGACTTGTGTTTCCGGGTCGGACCGGAGATTGAGATAAATTGATAGTGAGATTGGTGTACATACAAGGCACATCCGGGAGTAAGTCCATCCCGGACAACATGACTCCACCGGTAACACGGACGCTTTCCAAGATTGATCCAAAAAAAGGGAAGGAATTGTAAAAAGAGAATACGTTGAAGAAGATGGTTGAGTTTTTAAACTCAATCTTCTAGTCAATCCTTCCATGGATCTAATAGGAGATAATTCCACTCTTTCGAATGGGTCTTCCGGTTGAGCCTTTTTATATGTTATTGTTGATTTATCCTACCAGTTGGTGAGATGTTGTTTTAAGTTGCTAGATTTAAACACTAGGGTGATAGTAGTGATGTCGATGTGGCCCATTGCGCACCCGGTCACTACCACTTGAGTGGTTTTTCCGGCTACTTACTTTTGTTGGGAAAAGGCTCACCGGTTCCGGGACCGGGAGTCTCCCGGTTTACCGGTCTACCGGTAATCCGCCGGTGATTAGGCTACCTTTGATTTTAGGATCTAGATGCCGTTTTGTCCTTTAGTGGATCTACTTTTGGAAGTTAGCTATTGAATTTAGTGCACTCTCTAGATGCCTTTTCCACATTCTGAGAATCTAGTTTGGAGGGTAGTTATTGACTTTAGTGTACGCTCTAAATGCCATTTGTACCTTTCGGGGATCTAGTTTTGGGGGGTAGCTAGTAGCTTTTGTGTATTTAAGGAGCCTTGGGCTCATGTGTTAAGTACTCTTCTCTTTGTTGATTTGCTCGTGTCTTGCTTTCATTGCTTGTGTCTAGAGTCTTTGTTGAGCTTGTGTGAATAGACTGGGAGAGAGTTGAGTCCTCCTAGTGTGTCTTTGCTAGGTGTGCAAGGTTGTAACTTGTGTGTTATCCGCTTGAGTCTGAGTAGAGACATCCCAAGGGTGTAGGATATCTAGGTTAGATAGGTAGAGTGAGATTCGGGATCTATGCTCCAGACCTTTCATCGGTGGGACCGGGAAGAATTGCTTTATCGAATGGGATCCGAGAAGTCCACGACTATTTATGATAGCCTCATTTAAGTGGGAAGTGTTTGGATTGGTGGAGACAAGGGGGATATCCCCCTCTCGATACACCGGGAGAGATCCCGGCTAAGTTTGAGTCCGGAGAATTTCGGGGTTATCACCTTTGCAGTAGACGAGTTCTGACAATCCCCGTGGAAGGTTGTCTTGCTTATATGATTTGATTAGTACTAACTTGTTGTGAGTCTCGTATCTTCTTGATTTGATTCATTGGGTGTGGTTGTAGTTGGAATCCGGGCTTGCGTGACCGGTTTACCGGGACAAGCTCCTAATAGATTGTGAAGACCGGTAAACCAGCTCCGACTTTTTTAACTCTTTCAAGGTGTAGGATTAGATTGTGGATATTGTGGCCTCTGGACTACAAGAACGGAGGGCAGTGACTTTCCGAGTACTATAAAAATTTACCAGAAAACTACTCTGATGCTCAACAGAATTTAACTGAAACACATGTGGTAACTTGTTACCGGTTACTAAGGTTCCGGGGAAGCCATCCTCGGGGATGTGCTGAGGTATTAAATGTGAATTATTCTTAAGATTTAAAGAGTTTGATGCATGATAAATATCCCTGGAAACGATCTGGTAAGGTGGCTTTGCTTAAGATTAATTTTGGTTAACTTTGAGAATTACGAACTTGTAGACTACGACACAAACCTATCATGGTTCCCACAATTCATCGATCATCCACTGACACCTGAAACATCCTCATCCCTCACTACACACCTCCCAAAGGAAAACCCCCTCTGCAACCTTTGCAATGGCAACTGCAAGGCCGGGCTCAAACCATGTCTTCGACTACCTCAGATCCGCTTGTTCTACACGTCATGCTCTACTGCCGCACATGCTCTTCTCGGTCATCCAACTAGTGGACAGAGAAGCCCAAACGATGTCTGTAAGATGCAATCCAGGTACGTGTTTGCATGCCCTCGGTTGAATCCAGTAGGCTCGCGTATGTTCGCTCCGCCACCCCCACAAAAAGGGACTCCGAATTCGGACTGATAGTCTAATCAAGCGAAACCACGACAACGTCGCAAACCCGAACAATTGCGTCCTTGAGCCACCGGACAACATGTCAGGGGATCAACATGGCCATCGGGACTCATGTACCACCACCATCTCTAGCACTTCAGGCCACCGCGCGTCCATGCGCCACCAAACTGACGATATCTAGGATACAAAGACAACATCGAGGGTACGTGCAAACTCGGCCCGCAAGAGCTCTTAGAGAAACTCAAATCAGGAGACGGCGGACATGCGGCAAGAGAGATCAGCCGGCCAAGGCTACGGCAAAAGACAAAACCCTACTTCTATTCCAAATGATCACTAGATCTACACTGATGGATGAATGACTCGAAAGTCCTCATATATCAACGATACATCCCAATCTTTGATCCAATTTTTTATATGTCCGGTGATCTAAATTGAGACGAGTTTGTTGCCATTCCGTGCCATATCTATTTACACTACATTTACTTGATGGGCACGAACTGTGTATCTTTTTCCACTATATATGAAGAAGTTTGAAATTTGAATTTAGACACCAATGTCAGTATCCCCTAGTAGTCCTTAACAATTTCACACCAAATACACCTCAAAACTGCCCATCTATGATGGGACGTTGCATGACTCATTGAAAGGACTTTTTAGTACTTCTAATCGTAGGATCTGCAAGTTAACTACTTTAAAGTGACATTCAAAACATTTCATAAACTTTGATCGCACAAATTGAAAGTTCACTATATTGACAACGATATAAGCTACCCAAAATCACTAGAAGCCCACCTTGGGACTTTTTGCATTTAGGGGCTAATGAGAGCTCTAATAAACCACCTCCTAGCTGCCTAGATCTTCTTGTTCTAAAGATACACTAAATGGGTTCATGTATGAATTTTCTTGAACTACACATACACTTAATGCACACAAGTAAGGTAAGCCCCCCCATAACCAACAAAAACCCATAGCCAACGCCCACAAAATTGGGATATATCCAACCCTCTTCCATCCCATTACCACCAACTCACCTCCAAATGGAGGTTTGCTATTAGTCAAGACCCTTACTTTTGGTCGTTGGTTATGGGGGGTACCTACTGAAGGCCATCCACTAAACCTGGCTGCATAGTTCAAAAATTCATAACTAATTCAGTTTTCATCGAAAAAACATAGAATCACTTGGGTTGAAATTGCAACTCTATTGGCTATCACTAAAAAATAATAGTATAATTATCTCCTCTCTCCATATATGCACATTCCTTAACTTTTCGGTTTTAGGGGGGCTTACCTTATATGAAAATACATTGCAATCCTTTCATGAATACCTACATGGTGCATTGTTATGTAATTACAATAATTGCAAATTTTTCAATTATTGTATGGCTTTGTGTTTAGTGTATTCTACACTAAAGCGATAAGGGGTACCCTTCAAACAGAAGCCCTACAATCCATACAGATAACTAAGTAAGTCAAATGACCAGATTGAAAGGAGCATTGACCTAGCGTGCTCTAGAACATGTATTCTCTCTCACAAATGACGTAATTTAGACTCAAAATGTTAACCTGGGTTACAGAACTCACCTCAGGAGATTGGTCACCCGCACTTATTTGTGAACCCGATAATTGTGTCAATGATTCGAACTCTTCTACTTCAACACTAGCTGGTTGTCATGTGCCATCTTCATGGTGATCTCTACAGTCGACTTGTGATTCCAAGAAATCGTCCCCAGAATTGTACTGTACCCTATCCCTCAATGCCTCGTCTCCCACCTTTGCGGTCCTACTAGCCATGCTCTCAAACGTAGCAGCCAAGGATGTCCCGCTTGCCTCCCCAAACCTAGTCTGATAGCGCCTCGCCATTCTAGACTTCTCCAATTTTTTCCTAGTAGAAACCCCCAAAAATTTCTTTGTTGATCTCTTTCTCTTATGCCCCTCTTGTACTAATCTCTATCTTTATGGCCAGGACCATTGTCTTACAGAATGACTCACATCCTATGCGTCATCCTAACCATTCACTTGTATTTTCCATCATGCCTACCCGCCTATTTTGGCTAAATTAACTATTATGCCGCCACAAATTCATTGGAAAACTAAACTCATCAACCCTTGACTATACTTTTAATATTTTTGCTATCGCAGTTGTTTGAAATTTGAAATTGTACCAATCTGAGTCATTCTTATTTAATAGCATTCTATATACGCTTCTGACAGCCGCCCATAGACCTCCATGATCTTAGTGTCTTCATTGTTTCTCTTCAAAATCCAAATCTGTTCGGATACTGAATCTACCCAAATTGCCGAGTGTCTCTTTCCCATAGTAATGTCCTTTCATAACTTTTACCATCCATAACGGTTAACCTCCTACAGAATTACGATCCCTTCCGCATTCTATATTCACTATAAAAGGAGATGGTTAAACACTAGCAAGTCACCTCTCCATTCCAATACCCTCTCCTCCATCATTATGGCTATGGCCTCTATTTGGGGATTGTACCGCACTGTCCCTTTGTCACTCTCTGTGGATAATGATGGTGTTGTTTGGGTCGCCGAAGCAATGCTCTCACAACGCTTCAGTTTAGATAGAATGCCCATGTGGTTAGAGATGGAATCTATGACATTGAGGGTTTTAGAGGTAGTTTTGACAGTATTGCAGAAGAAGAGAGTCAAGGATACAGAAGTAACCTGGAGACTCCTAGCTGGGAAATTTTGAGTTTTTGGCATTCCTCTCGATAGCCCCTCGCTTCTTACCCCAAAGTCTAGGAAGTCCACAATACACACTTCTTTCCCATCTTCTATCACATTTGAGGGCTCGAAGACTGACATTGTTATTCTTAGCAAGTCACATGATAACGACGGCCTTCTTAAGGAGAGACTCGAGAGCCCGACAATATTCGTTTCTTTCCCCCATAACTGACACTGTTATAGAACAACAGGAGAGCAAATCTCAGTCCCTCTTTAGCTTGCTTTTGTTAAATTCCCGACCACCTATACCTCGAAAAAATGAGATATCTTCTGTTCAAGAGTGCCTTAGGCAATTGCAGAATAGACCACGTGGAAAGAGTGATTTGAAGTTTATAGATCTAGATACGCTATGTTGCAAAAATGTCAAGTACCTTCCCCCGGAGTTTAATGGAAATGTGCTATTTGAGTTCCCTCCCCTTCCTATTTCTACTTCTCCTTCCATGGCTCGCCAGATGGAAGGCATGAATAAACGATACGATGGTCATGCATGGACTAAAACTCATACCACTAACATTGTGAACGACTTTGGGCTCACCTTTCGATCTTATAATTATATTGGTCACCTACAGTGTAAGAATGATGCATGCCCGAGGTTGCGTAGAAGCGGCTCTCATAATGAAACTGATTGGAAAGGCCTTTTGCCCCATGTATTTCCTCTAGGTGACATCCCTCCTCCAAACTCAACCCTTGTTTGCCGGATCTGTAAGTCTCAACCGTCTTGCCTTGAATTATGCCCCTTGAGGATGTATTACGTCGTCAATAGAAATGGTATTGGTAGAGCGTGCATCCATATTGGTACACACGAACATCCTATTGCTAAGGGCACTTGCCGTAAAACCATTGACAGAGTCACTGAGCTTGTGAGTAATGAAGTCTCTAAAACATCTACTGCAAAGAACTCTGCCATTGCTCTAGTTGCTAGTAAGGAGTTTTTGTCAAATAAGGTCTTTGCACTTGATCGGGAGGGCACGTCCGAACAACTTCGTGGGGATTCTCTAGTCAGGGTCATGGAGAGGTTCTGGATACTTAGTTCCCTTAACATCAGAAATGCTATCTCTTCTTTCCGATCCACTGCTAATGGCGGACTATTTGACAACATCATCAAACTGAAGGTGAAAAGTCCCTATGCTTATATCCAAGACAATGTCTTTCTAGGGCAACGCAAAGAGAAGGTGTGCCTGTTCAAGATGTCTGAAGAAGGCCTGGGCAGTGGTGTCGATCTCGTCAAACGTATGCAGCCTAGTGGAGATCTTTAGAACTCTTGGATCATGCTTGACCACGTCAAACGAGTGAAGGGCTGGACTACCATGGCTGCCCATGTCTATGATCCCGAGTATTGTCATGTGATTTGCAAAGCGAAGATGTCAAATCCCAGAAGTTAATGTGGCAGTCTTTGAACAAGGTGATGGTGCGCCACAGAATCCCAAACCCTAACTTCAAGGGTTTCATGGCGGACAACGCCCAAGCAAACTGGAATGTTGTCTGCATCATCTACGGGAATGGCGACCCAACCATTAAGATGGTTAACAAGGAGAGATCGTGTCTTCTTCATTCGGTGACATCTCTAAACAGACACACTCGAATTTTGAGAGAATCAAAACTCGAATATCGCTAGTAGGGAGGCTTCATGGACATGGTAAAACCCTAAACCATTCAACCCTAATTACTGTCGTTGGTTCATAACTCCATATTGTTGTCCTTCTGCTTTTAAGCCCTAATCCTAAATTACTTTTCTGCTAACACTTACTGAACTGTACTATTGAAACCTAAAATGTGTGTCTTGCGATACTGAAATTGGACATTGAGCAAGTAGCGGAGATGCCATCTTGCAACCTCGCGGAGACCGTGCACAGCAAGTGGTTGCAAATGTTGGGAAACGGAGGGACTTGCCTTTATGTAACTACGATGGACGATATGATGCAAGCAATGATGCAATCCACCAATTATTGGGCGTTCCTTCAAGGTCACGCATCTGGCACTGGGCTCCACCTCGATGAACTTTGCTTTTGGGCTGCCAGACGTTCGAAGGACCCGGCAAAGATTGTTGCCGCAATTAGCTTACTTCCAGGGGCTGATAGATTCACCACTAGAGTTCCCTACGTAGACGGTGAAGAAATTTTTGGATCTAGCAAACGGAAGCTTGATCTTCCACTTAGATCGGATGAGGACTTCCATCGGCATGACAAAGTTAACTTCTGTCATCCCCGTATTCAAACCCGTTCAACACAAGCTCAAACTGACGCAAGAACTTCAAACGTCAATACCCCTTTTATTGAATCTGTAGTGTTCTATCTTCCACATGCGACTTCTATTCTTGAGACTGAATGCAATCCACATCAGTGGCACATTGGACGCTACAAGAAGGTTGGAAAGAAATGTCCTAGCATTCAGGTGAGAAAGAAGGATACCAAGTGTGGTGCTTTAGTCTGCAAGGATAAGAAGAATGGTACTCTTGCACAAACTTACAACGGCCGCATGACAGAGTATGGTACTAGGGCAATTATCAACTTCGATGTTTGGTTTTGCTCCGATGATATCAACAGATGTGTTTACGGATCCAAATCCAGGTATGTCCATGACTGGCTCACTATTCCAGAGATTTGGCCGGTTGCACATGACACTAATCTATCAAAAAGCGAGATTCTGACATTGGAAGAAGGAGGCTTCCAACTTCAAACGAAGGACTTTGACATGTCTCCCCAACGTCTCTTCCATAGCTCACCAACATCAACTCCTCGTGTCATTGTGAGTCTGAGTCCATCAGATGGTAATTCACATCCAACAAAGGGTTATGGCAGGACCATCAAGCGGTGGGAAAAGGCTCCTACTGTTGACCATCGCAACAAGTGGGAAACAACCCGAAACGTCTCGGCTATTGTGAGGAACGTCACTACAATTCCATATCCTAGTTATGGAAGAAACATCACCATGGATTCAGGTATCAATCCCAAACAGAAGACATGTATTGTTTCACTTTGTAACTTTCCGTCTTGCACAAATTTTATAACCATGAGCAATGGTGCATTAGACAAATGCAAAGCGTGGGTGAGCTGCAAACACTTCTATTATGTATATAGATTCTTGTGTAAGGAAAACCTGGAGGACGACAAGTATATACATGCACCAAGTCTTAGTTTCAATGAAGTACTGTTCCTACTCCGCAATAGTAATCTCTAAGTTTTTTTTGTTTTGGTCATAGTAGTTATAGCAAGTTATTGCCTCTTTTATAATTTAACTTTGAAACTACACAAAACTTTGGAGGGCCAAAATGGCTCTTCGATACTAAAGAATCCTTTTGGGCTTCACAAAAAACTTGTGAAGTTCAACAATTTTCACTTGTAGAAATAGTAGAATTTGTTGAAGAAAACAATTTGAAACAAGTTTTACCCGTTGTTGAGAACGAGAAAAAAATTCAAAAAAATTAGAACAAAAAAAAAAGAAATAATTGGGCCTAATTGGCTCCTTGGTATAGACGAACCTCTATTGACTTCTTTAAAATCTTCTAGTTCATTGATTCATCTTCAGCCTAGAAAGGGGTATTTTTTTATACGGCAAAAATCAGGGTTGTTCGGCCGTCTGTCCGTCCGTCCGGATGTCCGTCCGGTAGAGGCTGTTGTCCGTCCAATAAGGGTCAACTTTAATTTGACCATGACTTGAGGTAAATCAATTTACCCACTGCCACGAAGGCGACTATGTGGCTGACACATCGTCAACAGGGTCGCGCACGTGCAGACAAGGGGGCGGGCGCATGAAAAGGTCGGGTGCGTACGGAGATGGGCCGGGCACATACTGAAGGGGCCGAGCGCGTGCGGATATGGGCCGGGCGCGCACTGAAAGGGTCGGGCGCATACAAAGGAGGACCGGGCGCGTACCGTATTGGGCCGGGCGTGTACAGAGGTGGACCGGGTGCGTACTGTGAGGGGCTGGGCGCGTGCAAGGAGGATCGCGTGCGTACCGCAAGTGTCCGGGCGCGTGCGGTGAAGGGTCGGGCGCATACTTAGAGGGACTTGCGCGTCCGGCCAAAGTCGCGCGCGTTTGTAGAGGGGCTGCGCGCGTTCGTGGAGGAGGACTGGGCGCGTTCGTGGAGGGGGCTGGGCCTGGCGCGTAGTCTTTGGGGTCGCGCGCGTACGGGTATTGAATTTAGGAGTCGCGCGCGTACGGGTATTGAATTTAGGGGTCGCGCGCACTCTCTCACTTCTTAACATGCATGAGCTTCATATTGCAATATGTATGAAAAATGTTAATCTTTTATTTATCACGAGATGGGCAAAAAGCACCGTTACATCACAATGCTAGTACGTATTGCAAAATGATCAACAATTGAAACCTTCACTATCAATACGCTAAGTCAAAATATCTATATCTCATAGCGGAAGCAAGCGTCTGGAACTTCAAAGTTGAATGGTTTAGCCATTAGCTCGTCAACCACTTTGCAGAGTGTTGGACGTTTGAGGGGATCTCGCTCCAGTAATTTCTCGATCTTCACTTGAAAAGCTGTGTAGTTGACGATTGATTTGAAGAATGTTGAGTCAGATTCTTTCTCCCAAATCGCTCTAGCCATCCACCCAACGGAGTACAAATCGGCGAGCTGGGTGTATTGGTGACGCCGCTGCATCACATCCAATGCCGTTTCCGAATCTTGTGGGCCGAATTTGTAAAACAACTCTGGAGCTACCCAATGTCGTCTACGGCGTTGATTGTCCAGCTCCGTGTCTGTCCGAAATCTATATTTTGATGGCTCTTCGTGTGATACACGGCTCACAATTCCCCAATCACAAATGCCTATGAAGACGGATCCTGGTTTTTTTGGAGGAAAGTGGAGAAGCACGTTTGTGGGAGCGATGTCATTGTGAATGACATTTGCCTTGTGGACTTGGGCCATGGTGCACATCAAAGCCCAGGCAAGTCTTGCTCTATTCTTTCGGAAGGCTAAGATTTGTGTTGTATCCTCCGTCAAAATATATGGAACTAAAAGGATTGAGTTGCTCGAAGCCGCCGGATTTGCCTTTGAATCGACGGTTTTAAAATGGGCCCAGCTACCACCATTCTACCACAATGTGTACGCCTCCATATTCTTTGTATTCACCGCCCAAAACTATACAACTCCTGGGTATGCAACATGACATATCATAGCCTCGTGAGACCGTTGTCTAAATTTCTCCTTCGGATGAGACGCTGTTGGCATTTTCCCGGCAAACTCCATGTATGCCAAAATGGCTCGCACACCCACGATGCGGACCTTCCGAACCTTTTCGTATCCACCAACGGCGTCATATCCGGAAAGTCCATAAACTCCGATATCTTCTGGAAGAAATTGCACGCTGTGCAACATATGCGCCTCCATGGCTGACTTCATCGCTTCTTCATTCCAAGGCATACCTCTCGTACGACAGCTTGAAAACCTGCCGATGGTGGTCTTCACACCTTCGAGAAACTTGCGGAGTTCCAAGTCTCGTGGCTGATGCTAGCCCCCGTGAGGTTTTTTCACCTCACAATCAAATACATGCGATGCATTACTCGTACATTGAGTTATTACTCTCTCCATGAATGAGGCATAGTGATACATGCCATATGCATGCTTGAACGATTCAGAACTCTCCAGAGCGCGCTCGAATTTCGACTAGAGGTCGGCCTGTAAGCACATGATTCCTGGCTCTCCCTTCTCCAAATAAACTTGACGGAATCGCACCACGTTAGTTTCACACCATCGACGGTAGTATTGTATTGCCACATCTCGAAGAAATGCGGTATACTCCTTTGGTGGATAACCGACATCCTTCTCGTGCGCAGACATGTTTTGCTTCGCCCTCTTCGACGGTGCCTTCGGTGCATCGGAAGGATTGCGGCTCGACTCCGCAACGCTAGTAGGTGGAAGTTCCGATGCATCTGGAGCATCTAAATCAACATAAGCGGGCCGCTTTCCAGTATTACGATCAGTGGCCATTGCAATAATCACAACCCTACACAAACTATAATTTTATAAAAAAAATCAAAACCTCCCCCGGACCCAATGTATGGTGACCCCCCTCTTAGTTCCTATTATAGTACGAATAGTACTAGGACAAGGAGCCACTTGACAGGAGCCTATGTGATTGATATTAGAATCTGTTCCATTTATAGTGAAATGGAAAACCCTGGCCTTGCATGCGCGTCTACATGCGCCTGACCAAGACGCCACGCGCCCGGCCCTCCAGAGAACGCGCCCGGCCCTCCAGCGTATGCGCCCGGCCCGTAACCGAATAGAGCCTATTCCCCACAAATAGAGCATGTTCCCCTACAAATAGAGCCTATTCCCGCACGGATAGAGCCCGTTCTCGCATGCGCCCAGTCCGTTCCCGTTCGCGCCCGGCTCCAATGTCCACGCGCCCGACCATGGATCCTACGCACGAGGCCCCAAACCCTACGCCCGAGATCGCGAAACGTACACGCGAGACCCCAGCGTATGCGCCCAATCCCCATACAGCATGCGCGCGTTCCCCATGCGGCATGCGCGCCCGGCCCACTAGTATAAATAGTCGCACGCGCCCAACCCATCTCAAAAACTCTAATTGGAAATCATGGCCATCAACTATCTTTTTAAGGTGGCTGATTGCGTGATCTTCGATTGGGGCTCCAGATTTGCACACATCCATACGACGTATTGCATCACCGCATCGATCACCGTTCTAATTAATTAACATCGCTACCTTGGATTATTTTGAAATCCAAGGTGGTAGTTTTTTTTTCCGATAGAGCTTAGCATAGTTAACGAACATTTTGGTAGATTTTTTTTATAGTGTTCGGCTATGGAGAGTGAGAGAGAGCCGGATGCCCAACAACAACCACCAGTGTCCACCGCACAGAGGAAGAGGGAGAAAGACAAAGATAGGGCGAGGCACGGGAAGCTCCAGAAGAAGCGGATGCACGTGTTCAACAATCCAACGAAGATTGCATTCGTGGGTTGGCAAGATGAGCCATCACCGTGGTCGTCTGTCACTTGCGAGGATTACATCGAGTGGTGCCATTTATTGAAGATTTTTCCTCCACATCGCCATTTAATAAATCGTCGCGCAAACAAGGCGAATTTGAAGTATTGCATCAATGAGGCGTTTCGAGCTCGTGCCTTCCAAGTTCACCAATACTTATACGAGCTCGAATTCATGCCCCGCAATGATTGTCCCCTCTATCTCGCTCGCATGGTATATGCGGAGGTCGTTCTCAATAAGCGAGTGGATTGGAGGACTGTGCGGAAAACTCCCAAAATGCCGAGGGTGTGGATGCATGCTGATGTGCCTAGGGAGCAACATCCAGTGTTTCCTTTTACGGCACTAGGGCCATAGAAAAAGGATGGCCCAGAAGAAGTAGCTCGAGTAGAGTCAGATTCATCACCGGATTCGGACTCAGATGGACGTGTAGGTCGGCGTTCATCGACTTCTCTAGTGGCGTGTGTGTCACGGAAAAAGCGCCAATGAGTGAAGCTCCATCAAGTAGGACGTCTACTGTTTCAAGGAGGTGGCCAGGTAGATTTACCAATCATAAATCTTGTCGGCGATGATGAACCCGCTGCGAGGCTTGAGGGTGTTGGAGATGAAGAATCCATCCATGTTGTGGATGAAATGTCAATGATGGATGTCGTAGTCACCACTTCCAACACCAGACATGTAGCATCTGGGTCCGGAAGTACGACCTTCGATGCTCACCAGGAGTTATTGGACACTATCAGCTTGAAGGATGAGATGATTCAACGTCTCCAAGAAGAGATTGAAAAGCTCAAGCTACAATCTAGTGAAAAGGGTGATATTATCACCAAGCAAGCAGCCGAAATAGAAGAGTTGCGTCGAGAACGTGTTGCCAACCAGGCCGATATTGGCGAAGTTGCTCGAGGTGTGGACGAGACAATGATCACCAATGTTATTGGCAACATTAGTAGCTGCTTGCTAGAGACCCCGACAAGACCACTGCGTCACCGCTTCGCTAGTCGTCCGTTGGTTTTTCTACCGCCGCCGACTGTAGCAGCGCAGCCATTTGTAGATTCCACCAGCACCGAGGATTCTCTGTCATTTTCCCCAGCTAATCCAAGCACGGAACTTGTTCAACTTCGCACTGCAAACGACATCCTTCGAAGAAGGATTAGATCGGTGGGCAAGCAATACTATCAATGGAAGGTGGCATGCATCTTGAATGTTGACCGTGCGAGGCAAATGGCAATAGAATTCAAGAAGATTGACAACGAATATCTGACGAATAATACGCGCCGTGACTTTGGACTCACATCTTGGGCTTACATCGATGAGTTGTTTCCAACTGAATTGCCTCTGTTGCTAGATGGTAAATCTATTGACTGGGCAAAGTTGGAGTGGGACCACGCAGAGGCTATGTCTTCTCATGCCCTTCAACCAAGCGGAAACGTGGCACCACGCAAATTATGGCCAACACCAGCAAGCTTCACGCAAAATGAAGATGCTTGCCCCGGTTTGTTTAAATCCTTTCGGGCCAAAAGGTGCATATGCTCTTGGCACGTGTCGGTGTTTATACCATCTGATGTGTCTGCTAGGTGGTATCTTGACACGTAGATTTTGCGCAAAGCGTAGAGCACCATTTCATAAGCGCTTGTATGAAGTGTTTGGCCTCACCGCCTACATGCCACCTAGTTGGAAGCTAAACCCGGAGAATGCGCCTGGGGATGCCTATGCTCAAAAGTGGGGAGAAGATTTGGTGTGGAATTGGCGTGCGCAGTGCCACCAACTACATAGGTCCAGTGTAAGCACGCAATTTGGTTGGAAAAATGACCACCAAGAAATTGTACGAGTGGCCAACAAGCTCATATCGGGAACCACCGCGGACCATGTTGGTAAACGGAACTTCTTCTACCAAGTCATGGGCGGATATTGGGATGTTAGGCGGAAGGTATTTCAATTCGGGCGACGTCCAGATGGAAAACTATGGAATCACCAGGACGTGTGGTTTCAGAATTGGGAGAGGCCACTGATCTTGACCTTCGCAATGCGTTGCAATGGGGAAGAATGGCAATGGAAGGAAACTTGGAAGGAGGAAGCTATTGATTTCTTTCTTGAGGAACATAGTCCGGCGACTATGAAGACTCTCAAAGCACTTCGGAACTCCGAAATGTTTTGTGCTCTGGTAAATGCGGATGGGCCTCACCGGAGGACGCGAGCGGCTCGTAAATTGTATGATGATGGGGCCTCAGGAAGTGGTGAACCAAGTAGAGCCGATGCGTGATGAAGTGGAGTACATGCAAATAGAATGCAAGATGAAAGCGTAGCATTTGTAACCATTTTGTATGTTGCAAAATTTCCATGTGCAATATAAATATAAGGACATCTTTAAAGCATTGACCGAATTCTTGCATCTCCTTTGAAACATTGAAATTAGTTTGAAACATTTAAGATAATTCAGTTTGCAAGATAGGAACTTTCCATGGTCCCTGTTCGCGCGCGCCCAGCCCCACAGCGCACGCACCCGGCCACTGTTCGCGTGCGCCCGGCCTCAGAGCGCACGCACTGTTACTATCCGTGCGTGCCAGGCCCCCATTCGCGCGCGCCCGGCTCCAAAGAGTGCGCGCCCGGCCTCAAAAGACACGCGCCTGGCTCTTATTCGCGCGCGCCCGGCCCCAATCGCACGCGCCCAACCTTTATTCGCGCGCGACCGGCCTCACAGCGCACGCGCCAGACCCCATTCGCACGCGCCCGGCCATTATGTTCCTCCTACCGAGACCATGATTGCTACGCGCGAGACCGTCCCATCTCGTACGAGCGCGGCCTATGGGGGGCATGCGCGCCTTGCTATAAGTTTGGGAATCATGGCACGATGGGCCCACTTCCCAGGCGCTTTGGCCTGCAACTGCCACGTGGCGGCTGCTTGCTAAGCACTATTGGGAAGTGGGTCCCAGTATCTATTGACATCCCTTTTCATCCCGGTGTCTATTGACACCCTTTTACTCCCGGTGCCCCTTCACGCTAGTTTCAAGCATGGACTCAAGTGGGCCTTATGAGATTCGGGCTTTCGAGAAGAAAATGAAGAAACGAGAGCGTGATGCGGGACGAGTACGCAACCACAAGCAGAAGAAACGCATTCACATATTCATCGATGGTGAGCTGAAGGCATTTCGAGGCTGGGGAGATGTACCAAACCCGTGGACATTTGCACAGTGTGCAAAGTACATTGTCTGGTGTCATTTCGGACGAATGTGGCCGCATTCGCGGTATTCGCAACTTCGGAAATACGACAAGGGTAATTTAAATTACTGCACCACTTAAGTATTCAAAGAACGGTGCATCCAAGCGTACCAGCACATCTACTACACGGCAATGGTTCACCGGAACGAGGTGAATCTATCCATTTTACGTATGGTGTATGCTGAGATTATACTCGGAGTAGTAGTCGATTGGAGGACGATGGAAATACAACCAAACTCCAAGATGACACCAATATCCACGGCGTCACTACCAATAGAGCACAAGTTTCCGGACGAAGCTCTAGGAAAAAAGGCGAAGGAAGTTGAAGTTCCAAACGAGGAAGTCGTGTGGTCAAACACTTCCAGTGACGACTCGGACACTGGATGCGACCCATCTATTCGCAAGTAGATTGAGGGCTTTATTAAATGCCATTGGCTAGATTCTGCCCTCGAAGAAACACCGACAATTGGAGAAGATTCCGGCAAGGAAGAAGATCAAACTGAGATGGATGCGGTTGCATATGAGAACATCAATGAAAACCTAGAGTCTTCTGATGATGTTCCAATTGGACGAGAGGCTCATCTTCACGTCCAACTTGGAACATCATCAGAAGACTCTAGGTTTACATTGATGTTGGAAGAAGCCAACCGCAACAAAGAAGAACTTCAAAAATTACGCGCTATACTCCAAGAAAAAGACATTCAAATCCAGGAATACGCGAAGTTGGTGTTTACTTTAAAGTCGTAGAATTTGATAGCAATGGAAGTAGTGCCATGAATGATAAATGGGCAATTTTGTAACATTTTGAAATCATAGACCTTGTGAATTTTGTAAATTGCACTTCATTTGTAAATGGCTTTAGTTCAAAACAATATTGTTTATCTCTGACGTTAATCAAGTTTGTATGGTTCAGCATGTTTTATAATTTGGCTAGATGTAATAAAGTGAATGTTCTATACAGTCTTGTATACGTTTAAATTATATATTTGATGAATGTGTTATGATCTTCCATGATTGTACAACTTCATGCACCCTAGTCAATAAATTAAATTCACTTTTGTCTAATATTTGATAACCGACTACAATAGTCTATAGTATCATTGAGAATTTTTTTGTAGTGGAATTTATATATTTTTGTCTCAAACATGTCAATCATAAGACTAAACAATAAAAATCATGTTACTTTCTTGCATAATAAATGATTTGGGATGTAACAAAATACCCAATATTAATGCAACATTATTATTCTTGGTTGAATTATATGTAACTAATTGCAATGGCCTTCCAAATGATAAGAGATGGCATTCTACCATACAAATTATCCATATTATATCTTAATATGAGTATAAGTTTGCGGAACAAATCATTGAGCATGCTAATTGAAGGTACTAATTCTCCCCAAAAAATCATTAAGTAAGCATAAGTATTGTGTGCCTAAGTAAGTATCAGTATTGTATAAGTAAGTATAAGTATTAAGTATTGTATGTAAAAGTATAAGTATTGTATAAGTAAGTATAAATTCAAGGCACTAGGTTATAAGTAAGTAGAAGTATTGTATGTCAAGTTCAAGGCACAAGTTCAAGGCACACCCCTCTCGCGCGTAGCCCTCCAGCGTTCGCGCGCAGCCCTCCAGCGTACGGGCCCGACCCTCTAGCGTACGCGCCCGACCCTCCAACGTACGCGCGCAGCCCTCGCGCGTACACGCGCCTCTTGGTCGTATGCGCCCACCATAGGTCACTAATTTACCATAAATATGAGATTTCAAAGTTACGGACCCCACTTCCTAGGCGCTTTGGCCTGCAACTGCCACGTGGCGGCTGCTTGCTTGGCACTTTTGGGAAGTATTTTACGGTGTCTATTGGCACCTTTGTATTTTGCTACCTTCATATTCCTCCACCTCGTCACCATGGATTCTGGACAACCATCTACCACTAGCAGTCCCCACGGAAAGCGACAGCGTGATTTTCGTCACGCACGCTCAAAGCAGAAGAAGCGCGTTCATGTGTTGATGGATGAGAAGATGAAGGCATTTTCTGGTTGGGAGTCAGTTCCAACTCCATGGACATTTGCACAATGTGCAAAATACATTGGATGGTGTCATTTGGGGCACCTCTGGCCATATTCGCGATATTCTCTAATGCGACGAACAAACAGGGCCAACTAGGGGAACTGCACCAATGAGTTCTTCAAAGAGCGTTGTATCCAAGCGTACCAGTACATTTACGACAAGACGAAATTGAGCCGCAACTCGGTAAACATGTCAATTTTACGAATGGTTTACGCGGAGGTAGTACTTGGCGTACCGGTTGATTGGAGGACAATGGAAATCCAAACACACTCCAAGTCTCCAAGATGGCGCCAGTCATTGGATTAACAATATCGTTTGTGCGGAAGTTTCCAGAAGAAGGTCTGGGGATAACTATGGAAGTTGAACCTTTGAATCAAATAATCGAGTGGTCCGCGTCTTCATCATCCGACTCGGATACAGGATGTCATCAGTCTGTGCGCACGCCCCAACATTGTGCGCGCTCGGTTGGAAGCGTGCGCGTTCGATCTACAGCGTGCGCACTCGGCCAACAGCCTGCGCGCCCGGCCACATAGAGAATGCGCCCGGCCACCCTTGTGCGCGCCCAGCCCCAGATGCTCCTGCTCCAGCACTATATAAGAACTATATGCGATGTGCTTGACTCACCTCACATCCTTGGCTTCGTGTCCTGGAACTCCTTATTGGGCTCCTTGCATGAATCTATAAGTTTGTGAGTGACCTTTGGGTCATTATTTTCTATGCACACACAATTTCCTATTACTTTTGGCGGATTCTCTTTGGCACAACATTGCGCGCCAATTTTATTGTGATGTCGTCTCAACAAAGAGCTCAAACGAAGGAGTGGGCCCCATGGTACACATTTTACAAGAAGGATCAAGTGACATGTGTTTGGTGCAATGACACGTTCGTATACAAACGTGGGAGGTACATGTCACACTATGGGTATCCACAATGGACGAATACTTCGTGCACTAAGGCCCCAGCAGCTGTTAAGGCCCATTTTAAAAGATGTGGGAATATTATTCCTGCTAGGATGACCGAGGCGGAGATCGTTGGCCTTCCTAGCGCACCAGCAACATGTTCCACTGAACCTTGTTCTAGCCAATCCATCCAACAAGGTAGTTTCTTGGAAACTCGAAATGAGGAGAACACGCAGTCCACAAATCCTCTAAGCCAAGCAGCATCATCAACACCAAGATCTGTACAACAACGGAGCTTTCCAGAGGCTTACCAAATAGAAAAATGAAAAGAATTGGACGAATTATGGGCACAATTTTTTTATGAAGCCAACGTTGCATTCAACGTGGTTAGACATCCGGCCTTCATCAAGGCCACCCTTGCAACGTCAAAGGCGGGTTTCGATTATACACCGCCATCGTACAATGCCATGAGGACAACATACATTGAGCCTCTAAAAAAAAGGTGAAAGACCTTGTGGACAAGAAGACCGGCGTAGATATTGCCAAGTATGGCGCAACAATATGCTCGGACAGGTGGGACAATGTTACACGTCGCCCTCTCATGAATATCATGCTCGTGTGTCCAATGGGTGATATCTTCTTGGGGTCTATAGACACCACGGGTATGAAGAAATCTACGGCATATATAGGGGACCAATTGAAAAGTTTTATCCGTAAGGTTGGACCATTAAATGTGGTCCAAGTGTGCACCGATAATGCTTCAAACATGTTGGGGGCAATGAAGAAGGTCAACGATGAGTACCCGCACATATATACTCAAGGGTGTTGTGCACATATTTTGGACCTCCTCCTCGAGGACTGGGAGAAGGAAGGCATGTTTGCAGACCTCGTCCAGAAGGCGAAACAGATTGCATTATATATCCGGAACCACCATGTGCCCATGGCCCTTTTTCATCGATTTTTGCCAAAATTGTCTCTGCTGTGGCCAACAGCAACAAGGTTTGCATGCAATTACATAATGATCTATCGTCTGTTGGAAGTGAAGAATGCCCTGGAGATGGTTGTGATAGACCCAGCATGGATATCCTACGTGTCCTCTCTTTTCGATAGGCAAAACGGGCACCGTGCCCATGCGAAGGCATCGCAGGTGCGAGCCACCGTTCTAGACGAGACTTTCTGGCATCGCTGCAGTAACTTTGAATTTGTAGTGGCACCAGTACTAAAGGCATTGCGGACTTTCGATGGTGACACTCCGGCAATGGGAATTGCTTGGGTGACCATGAACAAGCTAAAGGAGCACGTGTTCAAACTACGCAATGCGCCATTCAACATGTTTGACGGAATTGCAACTCGCCTTGAAGGATCATTCCTACGGCGTTGGGAGATGATGACAACAGATCTCCATTATGCAGGGGCTTTTTGAATCCTTATCTAGCCAATAACTTGCAAATTCAAAACAATGGTGAGGCCAAAAGGGCCCTAAACAAGGGTGTTATGACGCTCTGTGGTCCACTCAGAGTGTCTTTTTCGGCAGTAATGCTCGAAATCACGGAGTATGAAGAATTGCGAGGCCCATATTCACCGGAGGAAGTTGGGGAAATTGAAAACAGCAACCTTTTGCCTCACCAATGGTGGAACCGCGTAGGCGGGCAATCATTGCCTATCATTGCGAAGCGTATACTAGCACAAACCTGCTCGGCCTCGTCATGTGAGTGTAATTGGAGCATGTATTCGTTCGTGCATAGTAAGAGCCGAAATCGCTTGGGAGTGCAGAAAGCGGAAGATTTGGTTTACATCTACACGAATAGTCGATTGCTCCGAGAACGTGCTCGTCCAGACCCGATTCGATGGTATGAGGAGAATGTGCATTTGGAGGAGTCTGATCCAGATGGGGGACTTCCTTCAAACACAGAGGACGAGGGTTTGGAGTCGGATGATGAGGGTTATAACTGGATGGGCGGCGATTGGGAAGACCTTGCCGGTGAGAACAACCCCGTGTTTGATCATAACCCACCCAGGGACAACTCTGCAAACAACGAGCACGGTGGAGATGCACTACATGACCATTCACACAACGTCGACGGTGACCGAGTGGATCCTTTTGTGTTTGATGATGTCGACAGAGCGGCAGTCCATATTATAGTAGAATTATCGGGTGAAGACCGTGCCCAAGAAGCTAGGGCAGACGAAGATGGATCGGCATTGGGGGGCAATCTTGATGGAGATGACAACATCTCGGAGAATCAGTCTATGAACTCAAACGGCTCTAGCGCCTCGGGCCCTTCTAGTGGCGATGGCCCTGAACTTGACGGTCATGGTATTGGCATTGCAGCAAACGATACATTTCCTCACGATGGAAACGAAGTGAGCAGTGGTGGAAACGATAATGAATCCCATGAGCCAATGGCCACCACGGGGTCCATTGAAGTTGTGAGAAGCTCTCCGGTTTTGCCTCAAGCAATAGAACCGGACTTAGAACAAGACATGCCACTACAAGATTTGTTTCGGCGGCCCCGTGATCAAAGTACCGCATCGATCGGAAGAACTCTTTTACGTGTAAAGAAAAAGACCTCTTCAACAATAGTTCGGCCACCCATCCACCGTAGCGCACTCGGCCCAAATGGTGGTGTGGAAGGTGCGATACTAACTCCACAACTTCCCTCCGCGAGGGTTGGGTCCTCTATTATGAGGAGCCATTTAGGGACACGGAGGGGCGAGAACAATGGTACTCTCCCTTTCTTCACGGGACCTTGGCGAGGTGGAACCTCGGAGAGAGTCATTGGGGCCAAAGGCAACCGCTCCAAAAACATGGATGGAGTAATAGACAAAAGGAAGAATATCCGAGTAAAACGACTTGTGAACGCCGCATCAACTACTGGAGCCGAGCTACAACTACGAAACTTGGCCTCGAAGATTGAGGAGTACGTGGCACCAGTCTTGGAAAATGCAGCCGAGAACTTCTCATCATCGGGCGATGATGCAGACGATGAGGATTGCGATGAGGTACCTGGCGACAATACGGTAGTGTTTCGCGGGCTTTCTCTTCCCCAAAATGTTCGCCGATCAAAACGAAAGCGAAAACACAATGAAGAATCCTCAAGCTCAGATGATTAAAAGATGACGGACATGAGGGTACTACAAGTTAAAAGTGACTTTAGTGGTGTGGTCAACGACGCTAGTTTGTGAGCAATGAGCGGTGAGCGATGAGCGGTGAGCGGTGGTTTCATGAGCGGTGAGCAAAAAGTTACTAAAAATAAATAATTTTTACTAAAAATAAAATTATATTCAAATTTTTTTTCGAATATTTCTATTATTAATTTTTTTTTCTGCCTATAACCGTGGGTTGTCGGATTTTGAGGCCTTCATTTGCAAAACATAAGAACTGTCAATTTGACCTATAGTAGTAAATATGCTTTTGGAATCCTCTACAGGAAACGATTGACTCCCTTGTCCATGACTTTCTTGATCTCGTTGAAGCTGAAAGTGGGGGCATGGACAAAATGGTCATCTTCGTGATCGAGATTGCACACCACACGGAAGATGTAGTAGAGGTGCTTGCAGTGGTACCAAGCGCCTCTCTTCTTGGTCCGTGCCAACATGTCCTTGAAATCTGCACAAGAACAATCGGGGAGAGGGCCGATTGTCAACCGATACTCGGCTGTAGTTTGCGCCTTTTTTGAGTGAAGTAAGATGATGCATCCATTAGCCGGATACGGAATTGGAATAATCTGCGAGATGTGAGCATCGAGAATACCAGCTGACTCCCAACGATTTCTCTGCTTCACCGAGACCTTGGCGTTCGGGAGACGGCGAATGTGGCGACAATCGCGGGTCGTTGGATGTGCATTGGGTTCAGAAGGTAGTGGAATAGCACTAGGATGTGCTGCTCGATTGGATGCGTCTCCAAACAGACGCCTTGGTGAAACTTCTCGGTGTTCTTCTAGCTGGAATCCAGCTTCCTCCAGTCTAAGAATCTGAGCCTTCGTGAGATTAGTGCCCTTCAGCACAGGCCATACTGTAGGGACAGGAGGTCGGTGGTTCACCCACTTCCTCTTCGTTCCCTTTACACAACGTTCGATGTCGTCCGCACAGTGGAAGAACTCCATGACCTGGTCCTTCAATGTCCTTCGAACGTGTAGAATTCCAGAATAGGTAGGAGCAGGAGTACTTTTACCCAAGCGCACAATCTTCTCCTTGCACGTCCTTCCTGTCCGGGCCTGCTTAGCAAAGCAACTCTTCCCTGAATTTTTAGGGAGTCGAGCAATGTGCCATTTCTTCAAATTGCACTCAGACTCATGGACGCTCATGACATGCGTAACCCTTAAAGACATGATAGGTGCTGACGCCGGTGGGGACATGATTTGGACGTTGTCTGAGGAAGTAGGAGAAGAAGGGAGAGATACATCAAGGGCTGAAGGCGCACTCTCCCGGCGTGCTCTAGTGGATCTGGTAGGGACTTTGGGATGGGAGAAGTTCATCTTGTCCGGGCGGTGGCTGTCAAACTCGGATCCAAGTGGAAGGTCAAGCTTCCGCTTGCTAGACCCAAAGACTTCCTCTCCTTCAAAATGAGGCGAACGGGTGCACCACTCCTTAGCTCCAGGCATGCAATGAAGAGCTTCAACAACTTTCTCGGGCTTTCCCATTCTCTGGGCATGGCGTAGTCGCAACTCTTGCTTGGAGGGTCCACTACCGGAGCGCCCTCCCTTCAAGAACTGAAAATAGTTAGTGCATTGCATGAATGCACGTACGAAGTCGTCCACTGTTGCATCGTACAAGTCGTTCCCCTTGTTTCCAGACTGTTGAAGCCAACGGTTATGAATTGACTCCGCCAAATTACAAGATGGCATTTCAGCCCGTTCTTCATTGGTGAGGTCCTGTGGAATACATGTCAACAAGAAGGATTTAGGTTGGTGGATCCAACAACCAATACGACTAAAATACTTCAGATTCTCAAAGGACTCTTACCATTTGCATGGAGGCACCCCATTGCCGGTAGCGGAAGTGCCAAAATGCGAGCCATTGTCCAAGCTGTTTAAGAGCTTCATCGTTTGAAGCTCCACAGGATTGCCACCATGCCCGAATTGCAAGGTATCGAACTTCGGATTCGGCTGAAGTCTTGGAATCCTTGTATTGTTTACATAGGAGACGATGCTGATTCTGGAACTCATTCTTGATGTACTTGTCCGTGTGGCGATTCATGGAGGTAGTCCAATGAAGGAGGCAAGTGCGCTCACGATCGGCCATCACCTCTTGCGGATCACCAGAACCGTAGATCTTCCTCACAGCATTCCAGTTTGCACCAGCGCTATCTGCCATGAATCCTTTGAAGTTGATTGAATTGAGTCCATTTCTGGCCATTACTTCGTTGATTCCCTTCCACATGAGACATTGGGCCTCCGTATCTTCAGATTGCATGTCACACACGGCGATCGTCATCACTCTACAGTACTGGGAATCGTACACATGGCACGCCATAGTGGTCCACTGTTTTACGCGTTTGACATGATCAAACATGAGCCACGCATCTTGCAAGTCTCCGCCCGTTTGCATCCTTGTCACGAGATCAACGCCTGAGCCGGGTCCTATCTCACTCATTTTAAATACAAAGACTTTATCCTTGTCACCCCCTTGACCAGGAAACATATTTCGCTGGACAAAGGGCCATGTTGTACACCCCCTCATCTGACGGATGCCATCCATTGCTCCAGTGCGTCCAACCTGCTTGAATGATAAGATGGCATTCTTGATGTTTGGAGAGGCGAGGTTGGCGTACTTTTCCATGACGTCCTTCATATCTTCTATTGTCATGGTCTTCTCTGATTCTAGGGGACGAAGGAGATGTTCAGCAAGGAACTCCTTGCTTGCTCCCATCGCAATAGCTGAATTTGTAGCTAATGGGTTTCGCTCCACGTGTTCACCCAATAACATGTTGATCTTTGCCTCGGACTCTCGACAGGTTCCAAACGCAACAGGGTGGTCATGGGTGCCAATATGCACACAAGCACGAGTCATCCATGCAGGTCCTTGGACGTAGTAGATAATGGCATTACATGTAGCAATAACGGTAGGCGGGGTTTTGCATACCTTACATACTAGAGTTGAACCTTTGGGAGCTTGAGCCCCAGGGCCAACTGGCATAGGGGTGTTCCCCACCCACTCCTTCTCGTTGAAAGGCTCTTCTCTGTTGGGGCACTTTAAATAATCGCATTCCATGTTATCGCAACGAAGATGTCCAGAACAAGAGGATCTCCTAAAAGTGAGACCCATTCCATTCGAAATGTTTGAAGTCTTTGTAAGGCACCAACAATGGCCGTCGTATTTTTTATCCATACCTTGCATGTTTTTAGCTTTGGAGGTGCTAGCGTCCATAGAAGTAGGAGGCAACTCGAAGATGACATCACCGTCGTACGTGGAGGGGAGGAAGTCCACTTTCCTGTGGGGCACTGTAGCATAGTTGACGGTCTTCAACGCGTTCTTCATCCCCGGCCTAGAGGCGAGACTCTTCAAACACGCCACAACACTAGTGCGTTCTAGGGTTTGGGGATGCAGAGGGGGCCGTGATGCGGAAGATGGAGTCGGATGAAATTGATGTTGGGAGTGCATGGACGCCAATGGCGGGCTGAGGGTTGAAGGAGTACGCGCTCCGATATCTTCTTCGGGGAAGTCATCTTCGCTGTCCGAGATATGAATGGGAGAAGCAGGAGTAAGATGTACGAAAGCCGAGGGTGAATCTGGTGCGCCCGTCCGTGGAGTGTTAAACACCGGGTTGACGTTGGAAGTGGTGGATTTCCCAGGCGTCAAGATCTCCGTAGATGCCTGCATCTGCAAGTCAGTCAAACCGATCACTTTGTAAGTACCCTCCTTCAAAAACCAAGTCTTTTGGTCATCCACAAGTATACTGAGTTGAAGCATGGTGTAGCTGATATTTCCAGCATCATCTAAAACCTCTTCCTCTATATGGATAGTATCTACACGGTAGCCAAAACGAAGTGCAAGGAGCGATGAAGTAACCAAGGCAAGCCCATCAACTCCTAAAGGGATTCGGATTGGAATGAATTGATCATCAGTTCTAAGTGTTGCCATTGAATAGCCAAACTTTGAGAAGAGTCAAAAGGTGGGGAGGAAGCCTAAAGAGAGTGACGAGTGTTGTGGAGCAGTTCTATTTCTCGAAGACTTGAAGTTGAGAAAAGGGGCACATCATGGGACGGCGTGACGTTAGACGGGCAATAAACTGAGATTTAGTAGATAGTAATGGCACTATACGTTGTATCTACTATTAGATGATGCACGATGCAATGACGGCTGCTGACAGTTGTTCCTTCAAAAATGATTTTAGGTGGATCGGTTCAAAGAGTAATATAAGTCTCCATTATAGAGTTGGGATGAAGGTTAGAAGTCCCTAATTAGTCAAGAAGATTCAGGATTTGAAAATGATCTAATGAAAGAATGAGTAATGTAATGGAAAGTGCTATGATTTATTGTAATACTCCAGTATAGATTTTACTAGATATGTTAGAGTGTATGGTGTTTCTTTGTATGCAATAAATAGTTGGTTGCTAACAAAACGTGGTAGCTCTAAAACAGATCGCCGTATTAGCGACGCGATTTTTTTATTGGTCCACTGGTACATCTTATCCCGTGGTTGATGTTGTTCCAATTGTTGCTTTTTGTACATGATGGTGAATGAAATGGGAGAGTATATCATAGAAAATGGGGTTCTGGTTAGATCATTTCATTTCTAAGACAAATGCAAGAGTATCCATCTAGAGTGGGCGAACCCGGTCGAAAGAGAGGGAGGCGTCGGGCTGTTTTTTCCTCGCGGAGGGAGTTGAAGAGGTCTAGGATGAGGCTTGCAAGCAAGAGGTTTGAGGGTGTATCTGAAACAGTTCGAGCGATAGATTTTAATCAAGAAGTAGAGCCTTCACTTGTCGACTCTTTAGGATTTGAAGGAGTACAAGTTTCATTGGGGGGGAGAGGTCGTGGGAGAGGTAGACGTGGAACAAGTGGAAGAAATGGTGAAACATCGGACCTAGAAGACCCAGATGCTGGAAACACGAAGTCAACTAAAGCACAGGCAAGATTTGGTTTTCATATTTGCCTTTGAGTTGTTGATACATGAATTAGCATGTTGTATTTGCTAAAGTAGAAATTTCATTTCAAGTATTTCATTAATTTAATTTTGGGGCCTATACATTCAATTCCTGCATAACGTTTGGGGATAAAAACAATGAAGTATTTTGGACGAAAACGTTTGGATTTAGGATTAACACCTCTAGATTGAAGGTTCTTTCACCTTACATCTTTAATGAGGTGGTCATTTCAGTTTCAGTACCAGTTGTCATATCAAAATACGGCACCATACATGTTGAATATTATGACCCCCGGTGACAGTGAATGATATTTATAAGATAAAGATCCTTTTTAGAACTCATGCATTCATTTAAAATATCAAAACCATAAGATAATGATTTGGATGGTTGAGCAATAAATTTGTAGTCTAGACTAATAAGTTCGGTCGTAAATGTAGACTAATGACATTTTATGAAAATTTGAATTTGAAATAGTCATCGAGATCCAAGGTGCTATACCACTGAATGGATGCATGTTCTTGGGATTTTGTGGAGTCATGCACTTAGATTAAATGTGGAGGAACCCGAGGGTTGAGGAAATGGTACTTGCATGACCTCGTACTCCTGTTGACTTTTATCATCCATATCACCAGGAACGAAGATTCCTCGGAATCTTGGGTTGAGCCGGTGCTCCTCATAGTCTGTCGCAGCTTGGTTGTCAAACTCCCCTGCATCTTCACAATTTCTATGCCGCCGTTTCAGAACGCCGTAAGCGTCTGCTTTTTGGAACTTAGGTCAGCTTTGTGGTGTACTTGTGTGACTTGTGGAGTGTAGAGTCTAATTTGTTGATAGACGTTGATGCAGGTGATCTTGAGCGGTGGCAGTTGTGGAGGTGAGGCTGGTGGAACCGCGGAAGAGCGAGGAGCCGTTTTGGTAAGCACCAAATCCAAATCTGTATTCTTCTTAGATGAAGTCCGAGAAATGATTTCTTAGGGTTCAAGTTTCTGGTTTGCTTGAAGATGATATTGCACTTAGGGTTCAATATGAGGATTGCTTGAATATTAAATTGCGAATGCCGATTTGCTTCTTCGTCTTCTTGATTTTCGACGCCGTACACCTGCAGATCACATGAAATCTGGAGCTCTACAGCTGAAGTGTCTAGTACTTGACAAGTTCTTAGTGAGATAATATGTATCGAGAAGGAGTCCTATAGTCTTCAAATAGTGACAACTTACGTTGTCGGCTCCAACAGTGAGATCATTGAGTTGTTTTCTTTTTTTTGAATGAATCCTAGCTTGGTTGCGGCCTGGTTATTGAGTTTTGTCGACAGAGGTTGGGAGGGGTAAGGTGGGTCGTGTGATTTCCTTCTGACTGGACACGGTAATGATACTATCTTTGCCGATCTAGAGTTGTGTCGATATTAGAGTGTATCTATGCACTCAAGTGAGAATTATGTGCGGCAACTGCTAAGGTGCTCAGCGTCTGTGAGCCACGCAAGTAGCAACTTTGAGATCTAGTCATGCTTGATTGCAGCATACGAATCTACCTGCATCGGGAACAAAAAAAAACAGTGTTGCCATTGCGGATCGGTTTTAAAATTGTTCTAAACTTGTGCATATACGTCGATGGTATATGCACGTCCAGTCTCTTCAACGCCCTGTGATATAATATACTAAGTACACCGAACCTGGAATGTAGTAGTTCGGAGCAGCACTACTCGCGTCTATGCCATTGGAGCCGTGTCTAATTTTTATTCGAAGTAATTTACACCTAAACTCAGGGTTCACTTTTAAATTTTCTTTAATCATCTTGTCCTCAGTGATGTGTACATTCAGGTTGTAGGATCCGATAACCGTGAAACTGTGAACTTGTGCATGGATTTTGTGTCGCTTAAAATGTTGATCTTGCTGGTGCGCGAGTAGTGCTGATCCGAACTCATGTGATACTTGACGTAGCATATACGAGTATTAGTGTTCACTAGAATACTCAACCTGGAATATCATTCGATCATTGAACCTGGAATATCATTAGAATACTGAACCTGGAGTGGGAATATCAAGAGATCATTGAACTTGGAATATCATAAGAATACACATCCTGGAGGTCAGTGTTCATTAGAACTCACGTGATTCTTGTCGTAGCTAAGTTACAATTCAGTCTACATGGTTCATGTCGAAATGGCTGAGTTACGACTGTATCATGTCGAAACTCATGTGATAATTGTCGATACTCATGGAGAAGTCGTAGCTGTCAGTGGACCAACGTGATTTCGGGAATTCTAAATTCAGGTTGTAGGATCCGACAACCACATCGTGGAGTCTTTGAATCCTGGAATTCATTGTGTCGATACAAGACTTGAGTCGCGTTGCAATGCATGTGAATGAGAAACTGGTGACGTGAAATTGCCTTTGTAGTTGAATGTCGTTCACTGATCTAATGATATTCCAACTCCAGGTTCAGTGATCTATTGTTTAGTGATTCATGATCATTGATTGTGTGATGTTCGTTGTGTGATGTTCAGTGATCGATGTTCATTGATCGTGTGATGTTTAGTGAACACTGCATTTCGGATCGTGTCAACACTGCATTTCAGATCATTGATTACTGACCACAACATTTTGGATCAATGTAATCTAATGTTCAGTGATCGATGTTCATTGATCAAGTTCATTGATCGTGTTTAGTGATTCATGTTTATTGATCCAGGTTCATGAATCACTGAACATGAATCATAGATTTCTAGGCACAACACTCATTGATCGCTAGGATCTTCGCAACATTTCAGTTTCAATAATGTAATTTGGATGCAAACCGAAATGCATGTGTAAGAGAACTCTGTGATAAAATGTGAAACTGTGTTTAAACTCATGTTGATTTTTGATAACTTTGATGAATCATTTTTTGAGTGTTCTAATTGATATCATGAACAATCATTTATGTTCATGCATAACTTGTGCTTTCAATGCGTAGTGTGAGTTGTCTGAACTCAATAAATACAAGAAAATCTGAAAGCTAGTCTAGGGTGCTAGAATTGGTCATTGCACAAGTACTTTGCCTTCATATGGTTTCAACATGATTCGGTGTGTGTAGATGGCTTCAGATGGAGAAGCCGAGCAACTGAGTGAAGCTTCAAATCCAACGAATGACATGGTGGATGCTGTGATGGACTCTCCGATTGGCAAGGACGCCGGAAATCTAAATGAAGAGGAGCCAGAGTCTTCAGGTGAGCTGTTAATTCGAAAACGTTCAAGACCTTTACTTCGAACCCATTTGGGGACCCCTCCTGAGACTGATACACCTACTAGCATCCATTCAAATGAAGGAGGAGCATTAGCAGGCGAAGAGCCTTCTTCAACCAACCCCCCCATGGAGATCCAAAGGAGTCCCATGACGACAGAGGAACGTGCTCGCCGTCAAGTTGTGAATCTGCGAAATGCTGAACTTAAACTCCAGGAGGGTCTTATTCAAGGTAACTTATTCCAGGTGATTGAGAATATGCGCCGGATTCCAAGCTCGAAGTCTTTGATAAAGATTCCACTTTGTCGGCTGATCCCATTGCCTTTGGTAAGACCCACCCTACGATCTGACATTCTCAAACTAATGGGTGCATTTCGATTTGGCTATCAACCGCATGCAGCAGCCATGTATGTATCAGAATACAATGAGAATGGCCAGAAGCGGGTGGTTACTACTGACGACATGAAGTCTTGGAGTGCTTTGTGGATTGAGGAAAATTCTGCATTTGAAAAAAGGCTCTTGGCAGACCCTGATTTGGAAGATTTATCAGGTAGCATGTTTTTTGTCTATGATGGCAATCACCGATTGCTTGCTTGGAAAGAAGTTCTTGATACATTGCATGCGGAGGATGTTAACTGGCATTCTAGGCATGGGAATCCGGATTGCGTTGTTTTGGACACTTCCGGAGGTCAAGGTGATATTCTAGAGGCCATGCACGACATAAACAAGTAAGCCATAATTCTTATTTTCATTGATTGTTCATATATTGAATCCTGGTGCAGAAAATCTAATCTATATATTTGAATGTGTAGGGCAAACCAGAATGCTCACGTCAAAACTACATTGGTGCACACGCTTCATCGTATTCAATTGTACGGAAGTCACAAGTTGGAGTATTATAAATCAATGCTAACAGAAGATCAATATAAAGCCTGTGTAACGAAGACCATCAAAACTTGGTATCCCTTAACCAAGAATCTCATGGTTAATTTTATTTTTCAAGTAAGTTAACTACATGTTCATTATCAATATTTATAATGGCGTCGTACTTATTAATTGGTTCTTACGGGATTATATTGGATCAGGATGAAATTGTCCAAGCCTCACAAGAGGCCGGACAAACATACTCTGAAGATGTTGAGGAAGCTGACCAAAGTGAAGAAGGATTTCACAAATACGTGGAGAAGGTGGTTACTAAAAAACGAGATGAACTTGCCAATCTATTCAACAAGTGCAGCTCCATTGCAAATCCGGCATACAAAGGATTATTAGAACAAGTAAGTTTCCTGGCAAAATTCTTAAGTTCAAGATTGTATTATTAATCTACTTGTGTACTCATGATAAATTTATTTGTGTCGTTTGAATGCTTGGCATCTTTATCCATGGTTGGATTCATTTGTTGTAGTACTTTGATCTCCTAGGCATTAATGAAAGTAGGATTATCTTTGGACTTTTTTAGACTCTATATGATGTTGGATCCAACAACCTAGATCCTTGAGAGGAAAGTACGGTGCATTTCTTTAAGGTGAAATTTGTTTAGTTAAATTCAAAGTTTAAAGCACCTTGCAATATTTAAAGAATGAGTATTTGTCGGATCCGTTAGCTGGAGGGAACATTTACATACCAAACATCATATCCAAGATCTTGGACTTAGGGTTAACTAATCTAGAGTCGAACCATTGGGAAATATTGGTCTATGTTTGATGTTGGATCCAACAACCTAGATCTTTGTGATTTAAGTATGGTGCATTTCTTCATGGTGAAATTTGTTTAGTTAAATTCAAAGTTTGAGCACCATGCAATATTTTAAGAATGAGTAGTTGTCGGATCCGTCAGCTGGAGGGAACATTTACATACCAAGCATCGTATACAAGATCTTGGACATAGGGTTAACAAATTTAGAGTCGAACCATTGGGAAATATTGGACAATGTTTGATGTTGGATCCAACAACCTAGATCCTTGTGATTAAAGTATGGTGCATTTCTTCATGGTGAAATTTATTTAGTTAAATTCAAAGTTTGAGCACCATGCAATATTTTAAGAATGAGTAGTTGTCGGATCCGTCAGCTGGAGGGAACATTTACATACCAAGCATCATATACAAGATCTTGGACTTAGGGTTAACAAATTTAGAGTCGAACCATTGGGAAATATTGGACAATATTTGATGTTGGATCCAACAACCTAGATCCTTGTGATTAAAGTATGGTGCATTTCTTCATGGTGAAATTTGTTTAGTTAAATTCAAAGTTTGAGCACCATGCAATATTTTAAGAATGAGTAGTTGTCGGATCCGTCAGCTGGAGGGAACATTTACATACCAAGCATCATATACAAGATCTTGGACTTAGGGTTAACAAATTTAGAGTCGAACCATTGGGAAATATTGGACAATATTTGATGTTGGATCCAACAACCTAGATCCTTGTGATTAAAGTATGGTGCATTTCTTCATGGTGAAATTTATTTAGTTAAATTCAAAGTTTGAGCACCATGCAATATTTTAAGAATGAGTAGTTGTCGGATCCGTCAGCTGGAGGGAACATTTACATACCAAG
The DNA here is from genome assembly GCA_963971425.1 of Bryoerythrophyllum caledonicum. Lineage (NCBI taxonomy): Eukaryota > Viridiplantae > Streptophyta > Bryopsida > Pottiales > Pottiaceae > Bryoerythrophyllum > Bryoerythrophyllum caledonicum. The sequence goes on along the minus strand of OZ020525.1, from coordinate 19,428,598 downwards.
CATCATATACAAGATCTTGGACTTAGGGTTAACAAATTTAGAGTCGAACCATTGGGAAATATTGGACAATATTTGATGTTGGATCCAACAACCTAGATCCTTGTGATTAAAGTATGGTGCATTTCTTCATGGTGAAATTTGAGCACCATGCAATATTTAATGAATGAGTAGTTGTCGGTTCCGACAACAGGAGGAAACATTTACATACCAAGCATCATAAACAGGGCAGAGTGTATGTGATTTTGCTTATGGATAGATTTTGTGGAGATAATGAGGATATAATTTGTAATTAGTAGTAAAAATAGCTGGAATTGGTATAAAATAACTACTAATTTGATATTTCATGGTAGAATTTATAGCCACGCAGTATTTAAAGCCATGAAATTGCACATTAGATTTTATCATCCTGGATTAGAAGAGCAGTACTTGGAACTATTTAATAGAGTTGTCGAATCCAACAACTTGTTTTCAATTGATGACTCAGTGGTGACAATGTTAGAGTTCCCGAGTGCTAAATATCGACAAAATCATTATTTCAAGAAAGACTCTTTAGCCATGCAGTAATCAATGCCATATAATTGCACATTACATTTATCATCTTGGTTTAGAAGAGGAGTACTTGATAATTTTTATTAGAGTTGTTGGATCCGACAACCCGTTTCGAGTTGATGACTATGTGGTGACAATGTTAGAGTTCAAGAGTGCTAAGAATATATATTTGTCAGTTGTTGGATCCAACTATCGATTTTGAGATGATAAGTAGCCAATGAAATAGTTAGGATTCTTTGTGTTGAATCGGTGTTGTTCCTAGTTGTTGGATCCTACAACCAGTTCGGAGATGTTAAGCACGTCATGATTGTGATAGAGTTTTGAGAGCTTAATTTGTAAAATTCTCAGTTGCTGGATTTGACTACATGTTTAGAGATCATTAGTAGCTTGTGTCAATGGTATGAATTTTGAGTTGTCGGATCCAATAACCATTGATGAAAGTTAGAACAAGACATCAAAAATACTTTGGAATAATACGTAGTGGAATTGGTGGCTGGTAAGCATTTGCTTGTCTCAATAATTTAACCACATACTCATATGTTTAGACACATATATGTTGTGGACAAGTGTATGGCTCATAAGAATAATTATAGTCTATTTGATGATCCATTCAAAGTATAATTTTCCATTTAAATGATGATTGCTCTATTTCATGAGTTTTGGGCATGCTTGACTGATCTTGAAAGTAGTCACCCTTGTCTTTAGTTTTTGCCATGCTTGAATCAATATATTCTCTTATGTTTCGTAATACTTGAATGGCTATACTTTTCAAATATTGTTTCTTGGATGATGAGTCTTTGATGCTTCAATCAATGAATATTTAGATTGATATTATACGTTATCAAATTAACTTAGGGGAAGAAAGTGATTGCAGCGTTCACAAACTTTATGTCTTGATTTTGTAGGTTATATTCCACTACAGCGTCCATGTTGCATCCAAGGTTGAGATGACCCTGAAAAAATTGCAACTCATTGCAACCTCATCGGTTGAGCCACAGTATAAGATTCGCTGGCTCAAATGGTGGAATAGTTCATTAAGCGTCAGACAAGACCTTCGCTTTCCAAAGCCCCCTGCTAGCGAGGATCATTTAAAGAAGTTTCTTATTCGCGCGTCATTTTGGGCCGGTCTTGAAGAGATGGCCAAGAAAGAGCTTCTTCCATACTTAGATCTTTGTGGTGGGGTGGATAATTCAAAGGATTTCATGTCCTTTGAAGACTATGTTGAGACATGGCGGATTACACTTTGGGACAAAGCTTTCTTCGGGTATTTCACAGGGGACATGGTGCATCAAAAGGGAAAACCTTTTGAGAGTGTCAAGGATGCCGACAAAGTAGTGAAACGGCTTTGCCTCAGGTATTTCTACGTTACCCACACCATTGAGCTAGAGTTCAAATTCCATTGTATTCGCAAATTTGGCTTATTTGAATTCTAACACCAATTTCCGTGAGTTTTAAAGGTATATGAAGCGGGAACTCTTACGTGTTGGGGCTATCAAGAAGCTGCCACCAATGGTTCATAGTTGGTGCGACCCCGCCTCTTCAATGGAGACATTTATCTTCAATCCTCTACAGAAGAAGAACTATACTAGGGAGCATTTCCGCGAATGCTGCTGGTATCTGGAGTGTCCTAAGAACTTCTGTCCAGATGCAGAGGAGGAAGTAAAGTGTCTACTAACTCATTCTACAGAGGTATCAGACGACGATGAAGATCCAGGGTTGGTAAAAGAGACATTGCTTGAAGTCGACAAGTCCTCAGGAAAGAAGAATAAGGGCCCTGCTACGGGGGCATCTGTGACAGAGGTTACCACGAAGAAGGGCAATGCAAAAGGTGCAAAGCTGACTAAATCCTCAGCTGGGGCTTCAAAGGTGGCCTCCGTTGTGAATTCTGGAGCTGAAGAGGACACCACCATGACTGAAGCAACGAGCTCCCCGGTTACCCTCACCTCCGCCGTTTTGAAAAAACCAAATCCAATGCCCAAGATCACTATGTCGACTTTGGCTTGCCAAGTGCGTATTCTAAACACCTCTATTTTGAAACAGCGAGATTTCATTCATAATGCATGTCGGTTTGCTCTGGAGTGCAGTCCAAATCGGTCTTGCACACGTGGCGGGAAACCATGGATGAAAGGCGCTGCTGATCTTGTGATCACGGATGTCCCTGAAGGCTTCTCTGTCCCGAACGTGTCAGATCCTTCTTCAGATGTTCCACTCTGGAACATTCGTGATGAGCAATACTTCGATGAACTATTTGATTTTGCTGATGAGGTATTGCATGATGACGGAGCAATGCTTCTATTTTTTCCTTCTGATAATGGAGAATTGCTCGATGAAATATCTTCATTTTATGGGGCTTTTGGTTTTGAAGCACTGAAGGATTGGACGGGAGTTAATCACTTGCCTATTTCTTCGGCAAAGACTCAGTTCACTACGACCAACCTTTTCAAGGTCTTGCTTCTCAAACGGGTCCGTCGGCCCGCAGATTCCACCATCTGGAAGTCCAAGTTCTCTTTCCAGGACGTGCCAGACCTTTTAGCCATGGGATACGATCTTAGTGTCAATGACACCATTATCAATTATTGCACAATTCCTTTGATGAACGGTGAACGCGCTTGGCGTGGTTCAAGGGAGAAGGATGAGTACTTCTTTTCCTCTCTCATATTGTCTCTGACACGCCCTGGCGATGTGGTGGTTGACGTTTCAGTTGCTACAGGTAATTCCAATACTATCTATTGTCTCTTCATTGTTTTAATGAATTTTCGATTTCTCTCTTTTCCATTACCGTGAATTTATTTTAATTACACTTTGAACTCTTTTTAGGTAATAGCATTCGTGCCTGCAACGCTACTGGTAGACACATCTTTTCTCTGGAAAGCGAGAAGGAGTTGTATGAAGCAGTCCTTTCTTCAATGCAGACCCAGGCATTACCTTTGGCAACTCTTCCAATTGCAAAACAAACCTTGGCACCAACTACTTCCAAGACCATGCGTCCTCCAGCGGTGAAGAGGCCAAGACTTGAAGATACTGAGTAAGTGAGTACACTGACATTCCTCTTCACTACATTTCTTTCATCAAGAAGCTTCTACTAAGTCTGTGTTTGATGTATATTGATTCTTGCAGAGAGTATGTTTCCCCCTCGAAGACTTGGGCTCTTCCGTCGTATGCGGAAGATATTGCGAGGCTCCAAGCTTTACAGTTCTCGCCGCCTTCCCCGTCTATATCACGTCCTAAGTACAACTCCGATGTCTTTATGTATCTTGATGTTGAAGTTGAGGTAGATCTTGAATTCTCAGAAGCATCTACATCGTCATTTCAGTAGTGTTGTTATTCTCTGGTTGTACTCTCTACGTTTGTTGTGTTACGATTCTATTGTTTTAGTTAAAATGATCATAACTATCTTAATATGCTTCGGTGACAATGCTTTGGTCTTGTGTGATTGTCAAATGTATTTAAATTTCAAACTTCCAATTCTTCTGACAGTCGTTGGATCCGACAACCTCAACCATCTACAAGAGTAGATGCAATCTTGGCATTGAACCAAGTTCTCCATGTAATTTCCACATCCTTGTTTAACGGTTCTCGATTACTCAACCTTCTATTAACGGTATTTGTTTTTTCCATTTTCGACTCATTTTTCTCCTACTGTTCACTTTCCTTCATTCTATTTTTTTTTTTAAATCTTTTTTCATTTGTAGCCTACTTATGCCCTCTTAAATTTTATTTTCTTTCTCTTTCCATCTTCCTCTTCTTTCTCCATTGTTTATATTTCTTCTCTTTCCTCCATGTACTTATTCTATTTCCTTCACTGTTCTACTCTTCTTCCCTCTAATTTTCAAAAAAACTTTCTCTCTCCACATTGATTTTTCTTCTTAACTTGGTTTCCTAAATCCTTAGTTTTTGATATTATCTTCTTTCTACTTCTCTCCTATTTTCTATACTTCTATTCTATATCCTCCGTCTAACATTTCATCCTCTTTGTAGATCAAATCCATTCTCTAACAAGAGCAAAACTCAATATTCTCCGTGGTTATAATGGTAATTGAATAAACATGATATAGTATAAAATTTCTCCAATTTCTACATATATATGTCTTAATCATTTTAGCAAATGCCATGAATTGGCAAAAAATATCGTACGGAAGTATATTGTGCACTACCTGAATTGGCATGACAAATCATTCGTTGGATCTTACAATCCAAATGAACAAAAAATTAAAGGGTGGCCACAGAGTCCCACCACGTCTTCAGCGTTCTACCCAAACCACCTCATTTTCGACTATTAGCATGTATTTATGTTTCACGAGCAACAAATGTTGATTAAAATTAACAGTTCAAACCCCGCCATTGTTGGGAGATTTTTTTGTCGATGTACATGAAAATTGGTGCCACCCAAAATTCATTTATCCAAAGCAAGGTACAAATTATAGTTCTTGACTTTGGAAATTCAATTTTGTAAAGGAAAAAATTGATGGTAATATAGCATCATTCATACATAAAATTGAAAGACCCTAAAGACCTTCATAGAAACTACAATTTCAACAGGTCCTCTATAGCAATTATTTGCGAATTCCCGTTTAAATCCTAGAACAATATGGGACAACAATGGCAAGAAGAGTTTGAATTCTAGTTTTCACATGTTTCCTTGTTTGTAATGGTCCCACTTTCTTGAGGAAGTTAATTACAAACCTATCAATGTTTGAAATTAATTCATTGAAACAACTTGCACGTCGCATTCAGGTGGCAAATAATTGGTGTACAGTGGAATAAATCTTACATACAACTTAAAAACTAGCCCCTTCATAAAAACTAAACTTTCAACAATATAAAAGGAGATGCTCTCTCATGTCTCCAATTTTGAATCTAGTTTAAAATTTGTAAATATATCTTCAATCCTAATACAATTTACCATTAAGTATAAGCTAAACTCTAAATTATAAACAGCTAAAACACTTTGAGGTTTTTGAATGATGTTCATAATATATTGGGTGGTTCTTTGTTTAATCATTTTCTCCTCTAAACTTCTAAGGTTTGTAATCCTAAGGCTTAAACACTTCTCACGAGGCATTAATATATAGTAAACAAATTAATCATAGAATATAAACTACTTAAATTTTACGAAAATGTGATTTATGCAAAAATTCATTTCAGTAGAAAAATGAAATCTTTATGCATATTCAAAAACAAGAGAACATAATCCAGGTTTCAAATGTGGATATTGCAGGCTCTACTACTGCAAAAGTTCCACAGAAATAGGCAATACGACTCCAAATTTTCCACGGGTATTGGATACACTAGTGCCACATCTCCACGGTTAATCATCCAATTTCTACAAAATATCATCCTCAAATTTCCAACAATTCAATGCTCAAATTCCCACCGCTCACGTCCCACCGCTCAGTGAGCATTGCTCACCGCTCACAAACTAGCAATCCTGGTGGTGTGGTGATAGCATGGTACAATAGCACCGCGGTTTTAAAATATGTACTTGGTGTTGAGAGTGCCCATTCATGAAAGCACCACATTGAAATAAATAATTTTAATGTTAGAGCATCCTGGTACAATTGAATTCTTTCAAATTCTCTAAACCTTAGCCCTTTTGAGGGGCAGACGCAGTGTTCGATCGCGCACCCCCGGCCCCTAACTGTGTGCGCCCGATAGGCAGGTGGGCACGTGACCCACAATGGAACGCGCCAGGCCCGTGACGCTGCGCGCCCGGCCCCTAATGGTACGCGCCCGACCTTGATGGTACGCGCCCGGCCCTGAAATGCACGCGCGAGGCCCTTAGGGGTACGCGCCCGGCCCTGTATGCACGCGCCCGGCCCTAAATCGTACGCGCCCGGCCCTAAATCGTACGCGTCCAGCCCTAATTGGAACGCGCCCGGCCCTACATGAAAGCGCCCGGTCAAGATTGGTACGCGCCCGGCCCCAAATGCTGCGCGCGCGGTCCGAAGGCACGCGCCCGCCCCTTGATGTGACGTGGAATGCCGTCTGACGTGTCGTGCACACGTGTTTTAGTAAGGGGTAAGTTGAAAATTTGATCTAGGGTTTGTAATTTTTTTTTACACGCAACTGTCTGCCAAAAAGTGTTGTCCGTCCTGTCCGTCCGTCCTACTGTCCGTCCGTCCGTTGTCTTTGGGCCCCTGTCCGTCTATGTAGACAACCCTGCCATGAATTATAAAGCACTCTAAATTATAATAGTTTTTATTTTGCATTAAAATTCACGTCGTTCATAGAGAAATTTTCGTAAAACTAGATGAGATTTTGAATGGATGCCCTAAACTTCATTCATCCATAAACTCTGTTGATCCATGAAATATATCATCCAAAATTATTCATCCATTAAATGACGAGAAATAGTCAACTCCATATTAAAGTTTGGTTAGTTTTGTTCCTAAAATTCAACATTTATTATCATGTAAAGCAATTTCATAGCCCATTTGTAAGTGAAAAATTATAGAAGACATTTGTAAACCACGATAATAGGTTGCGAAAACTATTTTTCAAAGAAAATTCCAAACATTACACATAGAAAATTCCTGTAATTAGGATTTTCTTGTCCATTTTTATCCTTCCTCCTCAGTGCTCACCGCTCACCGCTCACCGCTCGCATTCTAGCGTTGTTGCAATGGAAGGTAGCTACTTCGAGGGAACAATCTAGCAGTGTGTGGGACTCACGTACCCTGGAATTGCTCGATTGGGAAGTACCGTCTACCATCTAAGCGCCGGAGATGAGAGCCACCTTTGAAACATGGGGTTTCTTTGAGCGAATCACTGGACTCCCAATTTGGATAAGCGGAAGGGACCCAGATGAAAGCCACTCACGGAGTTACAGAACAATAGGCAGTGCAACAATGATATAATATCATGGATAAGGAGTTGAAGTCCTTGGTTTGCAATGAGGCGTTGCGATTGGAAGTGCCAACTACACTTCGGTTTGTTTTTGAAACCTCGGAGCGGATTGAGATAAATTTACTAGAAGAAAAGACAGCCATGGAATTTTTCAAACGTGAAGAGAAGGTCCCGGAGAAGGTTAAGGTGGTTGTTTCTTTGTATACCACAGACACTTATGCTTTGTGCTTCAAATGTGGGAAGTGAGGCTATCAGAGGAAAGATTGCAAGAAAGGTAAGGCTTCCACACCTTACAATGGAGGTTTCTACTCTAGTTGTGGTGCCAAGGGACATGCGGAGGCCAACTGTTGGAAACTTCATTCGAAGTTGAAGCCTTCCAGGAGCAAGGGAGCCAAAGCAAGAGGTAAGGCAAAGGAGTCCAAGGTCACTAGAGGAAAAAAAGAAGAGCTGGAAAACCAAGTTCGAGAGTTGGAGGCCAAAATGGAAGCAATGAGTGCCAACACTACCGTGGTAGGTGGCAATCCTCAATATACTCCTAGTTTCCATGTTGGGAGCGGTTCTAGTTCTGTGGATGATGAATTTGGAGACTTCATGTTGAGTGGCATGGCAGTTGCCACCAGGAATGGCACACAGGAAGCGTATGCCCTTACACGGAGCTATACGCCAATTTCCAAGGAGGTTCCTCGTAGATCTAGCCCAATTCTAGATCCTCACCACGGAAAGGATAACCAATAAGCATGGTTGCCTCAATCCTCCACGTTAGAAAAGTCGATACCCACATCGTCCATGGTGCCTCCACCACTACAGGTGGCGACAACCAAACAATCCTCACCACAAGCTGGAGGACTCATAGAAGTTTTTGAAGCACTTATGGAAGCAACAACTTTTATATGGCAAGCTTCTTTGTTTTCTGCTAAGATGTTGTCACAAGATGGCTTCAATGTGGTAGAGGTTTTCAAAACAACAGCCTCAATGTGTGACTTAGACAACTCCACGGGTGTCAATATATTGAAGACGGAGATAATCAATGTAGAGGAGAGTCATAGTGACAATGTAGAGGGGTTGCTCTCAACAGCCATGCGAGTGAAGACAATGGCCGCCAAACTTGCGATTGAGAGGTCATCAATTACCCCTGATGTGGTAGTGGTTGACAATTTTCAAGGCATTTTTCAACTCGTTTGGCCTAAGAGAAGGTTTTTGTATCTCGACGTGTGCTTTTGGATTCACGAGCTCAACCTTTGATGTTGGCAGCATCCGCTATTGAAGGATTGGGTTTAACTAGGGATACATTGGAGAAGTGCCCATGGACAATTAGCACATCCATGGGGGGTACAGAGCACGCTACAAGAATCACAAGAACTGAGTTGGTGTTGCAACTTAATCAAGGTGATGTGGCAGAGGCAAGTTCCATGAAGGTGAAGGCAATCGTCACAGAGGCCAAGTCATATGATGTCTTAGTGGGCTCGGCAATGCTATATCCAATGGGATTCACCTTGGATTTCTCGAAGGAATCAACAAGTTACAAATCAGGATGGGAAGCAGGAGATGGGCGGAAAGCTCAGCTGCCAGCTGGATTTGTTCGAGTTCTCACTAATAACCTTACTGATGTATATTTTCTTAGGATTGGTGAATGAGAAGCCGTCATCGTTTCAAGCAAGTTTTGCGGAGATTTTTGTTGTTACTCACACTTTCGATGAGTTAAAGGCCCATTTGGGTGGCTCGAGTGTCAATAAGACAGAGAAATACAAACCTAGAGTTGAAGGTGCATCGAGCACCACAAGTCAGCTTCAACAGACAACCAAGCATGTCATTGAAGAGGTGTGGCAAGAATCTTTGTTACCAATGGCAGAAGAGTCACAAGGAGTGCCAGTAGACAATGGACCATACTTGACCACTTCCACCATCCATTGGAAGGTGCCAAGGGATGGTATTGTGCTTTAGAATTATTCGGAGGCATTGGAAGCGAGTTGGATGTTGTTTTGCAAGCAGGAATCAAGATCAAATGTTATATCTGTGTGAATATTGATGAGACAACGAGGCAAGTGGCCAAGAGACATTCACGAAAATTAAGGACTCAATTTTCGAACTTGTTGGCTACTAGTGCGATCAAGCATTCATTTTTTATTTTGGTTGGTGACATTTCTCTATTATCAGATGAGGATATTCATTGTGTTGGCCACGTAGACCTTGTGATTGCAGGCTGGTCTTGCCAAGGCTTGTCGATGGTGGGCAATTAGAACATGTTGAAAGATACTCGTTCTTCAAGGTTCTATGATATGATTTATATGTTGAAGCTACTCAAAACCTCTCAGAAGCGTCCACCAGGCTACATCGTGGAGAATGTGCCAGTGATCAACAGTTCAAGGTCGAAAACCTTGGAGAATATGCATCAGATTCACCAGACTTTGGGTTTGCCACTATTATTAGATGGAGCACCTATGGGGACACGAGCACACTGTCAAAGACTGTGGTGGACTAATATGGCACCTGTAGAAGGGCTCCAGTCTACGGTGGATAGTATTTAATGGCCAGATGTATGCGTGAGTGATATTTTGGATCCTCACAGGACACCTCGGCGAGTCTACCATAATGACCAAGCACTTTTAGCGGTGGCTAGCCGCAAGGGGGAGCCACGTAGCGTTTTGCCCACGTTGGTTAGCTTTTCAAGGTCTTATGCCTTTAAGAACGATGGTCCTCGTCTTGTGGAATGTTTTGTCAGAGGACATGTGGAGCCTAACGCCGATGAGCGAGAGAGAGCCATGGATTTTTCAACTAGCACCACCAACGTGCCTGGGATTTCAGAGCAATAACGGAGGAGTTTGCTAAGTCAAGCAATAGATTTAAATTGTCTGACTTGGATTGTCTCATTGTTGATTGTGGAACAGAAGCGGTTGGCTTCTTGTTTAACTAGATACATGGGATATTATGAGTTGTGGGCAACTGAGGAACCACTTCTCTCTGTCAAGGTGACAGACACACTGTTTGGGGAACGGACCTTTGCACCTCATCCCTGGAATTCGTGGTGTATCGCAAATATTTTTGCGACCACCAAGGCAGCAGATCTTTACTATGGAGTGGAAAACTGGAGTAAAGGAAGCAGATTGGCTCACTAGAGGATAGATTTGGAGGATGTTGTGGAGAAGATCTTCTTGCAAGAACACACAGCTCCCCTCATGGAAGAAATTAACAAGCTTGGTGAATTGGGAGGACTTGGGAGCATTATTGAGGGGGAAGGAGAGGAGTCTCCTTCTCATGGAATTCAATAGTAACCATAGGTGAAAAACCCTACTCGAAAGGAATCAAAGGAAGTGGTGACTAAGAACACTTGGAAACCAATAGTAGGCTTGGCGAATGGAGCAGTGGAGGTGGAGAAACATGAGTTCCTGAAGGAGTATTTAAATTATATTGCTTTCTATTTACATGATTTGGGAGTGTTGAAGGGGCAAGAAGTGCGTATTAACTTAACCGACGAAGCACCAATTTACCGGAAGCCATACAAGTATAGCGACATGGAGCGAAAGATGATTCTTGCTCGCATAGAAGAATTGATGGCTGTAGGGTTGATGGAGTTGGCTCCACCAGATTGTGAGTATGCATCGGCAACGGTTATACCATTCAAGAAGGACATTTATGGTAATTGGGCTGAAAAAATGATGTGTGGTGACTATAGGAGAATTAATAAATTCACTAAGTCAGACTGTTATGCCATGCCAATTCCAGAGAACTTTGAGGCCATTGGCCATGCCAAAATACGTTGGATTTACGTTTCAGGTATCACTAGATTTGATTGAGAGATGAAGACAAGGAGAAGATTGCATTCTGGGGCATTGGCACAGATGGGAAGGACCAGTTGTTTTAATGGAAGTTTTTACTAGTTGGTTTGAAGAATGCTCCAGCAAAATTTCAAAGGATTATGGACAGAGTATTCTCGAGGTTGGATTTTGTGAGATGCTATATTGATGATATTATTGTCTTTAGCAAGAATCATAAGCAATATAGACTAAACTTGATGGAGGTTTTTGCTAGATTGAGGCTCCATGGATTGAAGTTGTACCCTGGTAAGTGCAAATTCTACTTTGATGGCATTGAGTATTTAAGCCACATGATTTATCTAAGTAGATTAGGTGTGGTAGCTAGCAAAGTGGAAGTAGTAATGTCTATTCCTAGACCACAAGATGTTAGTAGGTTGAGAGCATTCGTGGGATTGTATAACTATTATAGAAAGTTTGTCAAGACTTTCAGTGCTATTGACAAGCTATTAACAATGTTGACAAGGAATGATCAACCTTAGATCAGGAGAGATGAGCAAGAGGCGGCCTTTCAACAATTGAAGGACCGTTTGGCATCAGCACCAATACTTCGGAGGCGTGTAGCAGGAAGGAGGTACCAGCTACATACAAATTGGAGCGTGTTGGGAATTGGTGCAATATTGACGCAAATGGATGATGACGGCAAGGAATTTGTGATTGCTTATGTCAGCCGGTCCAACAACAACGCGAAGGCTCAGTGTAGCTCGTATGAAGGAGAATGTTTGGCCGTCATATAGACAATTGCTCATTTTTGGTGTTATCTTTATGGTAATGAATTTCTATTGGTTATAGATCATCAGCCTTTGAAATGGTTGATGGAGACTGATAAAGTGATAGAAAAACTAATACGGTGGACCTTGATAATGAGGGAATATGACTTCAAGGTGGTTAATAGGGCAGGTTTGGTAAATATGGATGTTGATGGCCTTAGCTGCAATCCAATTTCAAACCAAGCGGATGATACAGGTGTGTTTGGTGGCATGAGGAGGGTGAAACTCATCCGCTGTCAGGTTGACATTGTTCGGTATTTTTAGGAATATTGGCGATGAACGGAGACACTATTGGAGAAGCTACTATGCCCACAATAGATGAGGATGGAGATGAAGAGTCTAGGGGCGCCAAGGATACCTATGAAGATACGAATGTGATGCAGTATTGGAAGGATGGAGAGGCGGTGGCTTCATGGTCTCATAAGGAGAGGGATCGGATTCAACAACGAGCTAAGAGGTTTGTGTGGGAGAGGACTCACTTTTTGATATTGAGGCCGGATGGTACTAAGAAGGTGGTACCAGCTCCAATAAAAAGAATTAAATTGATTAAAGATACACATGAGGACCGTGGACACTTTGAAGTGCGGAGGACTTAGAGTCTACTTCAGATTCACTATTGGTGGCGTAGAATGCAATCCCAAGTGCATGCTTTGGTGGCCCGATATATGGTGTGTGACCGTGTACGAGCGTCTTTTAACGCTCTGATGCCGCAATTACAACCATTGTCAATTATGGGCTTAGGATATAGATGGAGCTTGGATTTTGCAGGTCCATTGCCAGTGACACCTCAACACAACAAGTATGTCTTGGTGATCATCGAGCATTTCTCAAAATGGATAGAATTGGTGGCATTGCCTGATAAGTTCAGTGAAGGGGCTGCTTATCTATTTCTTGACCGTGTTTTGAGTCGCTTTGGAGTTCCAGCAGAGGTATTCAAAGACCAAAGGAGATAATTCTTGGATGAATTTCAGACGTTGTATAAGCAAGCGATGATTGATCATCGCACTACTTCGAGGAATCACCCCGAAGCAGATGGATTGGCGGAGCATATGGTGCAAACCGTCAAGAGGGGGCTCCGGAAGTACAGCAAGAACAAAGGACATGACACGATTGGAATTTGCAATTACCGTGGATAGCAATGGGCTATCGGTTCAACAAACAAGCATCATTGGCATCTTTTTCACCTTACTATCTATTGTTTGGAAGGCACCCGGTTTTACCAAAGGCCATTCAAGTAGATGCTGACACTGTGTTAGCTAACATGGACAATCGAGACACGTGGGCTCAAGTGTAAGCAATGTATAGATTTGTTTAAAGGGGTGATGCCTATGGCATTGGAGAATCTCTCCATTGGGATACATTGGGATACATTTGGCTATGCTACAGTATGGGGAGGTGGTTATCGACCGCAGGTGCGGCGTTTCACGCCTGGAGACTGTATATTTGTAACAAGCAACGTCCACCACCTTGGATGTGACAACAGGACGGATAATTTTGAGAGTTTGTGAGGTGAAGGACTCAAGGGTGTATATGTTGTAGGATCATGATGGTAAGATGTGGAAGGATCACACCCGCAATTGCGCGCCTTGCCACTTGCCACACATTGATGGGATTAGTAGATCCTAGTCTCTCTCACATCTCTGCTGGATTACGTTGTTGGTTGTGTGGTAGTGCCAAACGAGCAACCACAATGGTTATTTATTATTTATGTTCTACGGGGTGGCATTTAGAATGCTAAACTCCACCTCTCTTGGAGGTACCAGTGGGTCAATGGTCTTCTCCTAAGTGTCTAGCACGTTGAAAGTCTAAGTAGACAAAGTCTAGTATTAAAAATGTGTTAGAGGCGATTAACAATAGGGCTCTACTTGCACCCAGCCTATCCTTTGTTTATTGAGTCTTTTAGCGTCTTTTCATGTGGACCACATTGATTCTATGGTTTTGAAAGGTTTTCATTCACGGTTATCATTCGGTTTAAATATAATTGCGTGGTTCGCCAGTGTGAAAGAGGCTTCAGTACAGGGAAAAAGAGCAAGTAAAGGAGTACTTGTAGAATGCTTACTACTTCTTGATGTATAAGGTTATGAGTCATTTATTTCTCTTCCCCAAGTCTAGATTATTGATAGTGTATAAGTGTGTGTTGTTTTATTGTTTAAAAGAAGTAACGGTGGTAGTTGTATCAGCGTTACTTTTGAGTTGTCTCAGACTGTGCGCTCAAACCTGAGTAGCACGATGTTATCTTGGCACAATGCGGTTGTGCATGACAGCTGTCAGGTTCGGCAAGTTGGAGGGTTTATGGAGGTTGGTTTATGCGTTGTAAACCAACTAGGAGGTTAAATGGCCAAAGGAAGATCTAGATTCTAACTCTAGTTGTTAATTAGAGGTAGTATTAGAGTCTTTTGACTATTAGGGCATTGGTGGTGTCATTTGATACCTCATTTGGGACTTGGAGCCCAAATGACCTCCACGTGTAGGTGAAAGAGACTCATCTTTTGAAATTGACTCTCCCACGTGATGGAATAAGAGAGTGTGTGCGTGTCTGCACTTCATTAGCTTCATTGTTATTATGCGATCATTCTTTAAGAATCGCATTGACTTGACTTTGTTGTATGTTTACAAATGAGTTTCACTTGTTTCTTAGTAAAGGAGTGCTTCTAGAATGCTTACGACTTGGTGTACGAGGTTATCAGTCATTTATTTTATTTTCCTAAGTCTAGATTGTTGATAGTGTATAAGTGTGTATTGTTTTATTGTTTAATAGAGGTAACGATGGTGGTTGTGTCAGCGTTACTCTCGTATTGTCTCTCACAGTGCGTTTTGACCTGATTAGCACAATGTTATCTTGGCACAATGCGGTTGCGCACGATAGTTGTCTTTGCCTTTTTCTTTGGTTTCTCCTTCACCGCATCTTCTCTTTTCTTGGACGACCTCTCTTCTTTGGAGGCGCTTCGGACACCTTTCTTGCACCTTCCTCTTGTTTCACCTCTAAAATCTCCTTTCCTCTTATGAACTCACTATGTGGGATTTGGGTGCCAATCTCTTCTAATTCTTCTTCACTGTGAGGGAGTCTTCTCAAAAAATCTATAGAAGTAGGGAGAAATGCACTATGATGCAAATCGAGCAAATTCGGCCCATGCTAAAATTGCACTTGAACAATTCTAGATGGTGCATTACTTGGAGGCAAAGAAAATGGTATTGCAAATTTCATCATTCGGAGTTTTGCGATGAGTCGACCTCTTTGCCTCGACTCAACGAAGAACTCGTTGGACCAAAAAACATTATCCACTCCACAAAAATAAGCATATTGAGGTGACATCAAATTCCATTGTCACTATTTTTTCAAGGTAGTGTAAAGGGAACTTGGACTCGGACGACTTCCTTGGCCACTCAGAGATTTAAGAGGGCCATAGTCAATCTCCACAGTCCGTGGTGTAAAGCACCCTTAACATCTCGTGCATTGTAATAATGGTATAAGTTTGTCCTGCAAAACTGAGACCCCAAGTGAAGTCAGTCTCCTTGTGCAAGGAAGAAGAATAACATTTCTCCACATCAATCCATGCGGTCAAATATAATCAACGTTAGTAAGCGTGTAGTCTTAGTATAGTTTACAATCGCATTGTTGCAAAGAAAAGAAAAACTTTCTTCTCGGTTAATTTTCTTAGTGAGAAATCGTCAAGAAGTTTTAGTGATTAGTATTGGTATGACCAATTTACCATTCAAATGACCTTATGAAGGAAAAAGCCAGGCATGAGTGCACGAAGGACACTAAGAAACTCCAGCGCATGTGAGACAGAATATTTTTTGTAGACCTCCTCAGAACATTCAGGCCACACCACCTAAGTAAACCTTTTCTCTAAATGGCAATATATTCTATGCTTCCCCATCCTCGAATGTTCTAGAACATTGTACATAACGGACCTTCTCAAAAAAGTGGAGCTAACATTCTGGACGAAAACACACAAATGTTTTGGTTGGGTGTCCCTAGCATCCAGAATAAAAGGAATTAGTCCCACCACAAGCCAGAATCTAAAATTCATGTGGATAGGCCACTGTACAGCCAGATATGAAATGTTCCGAAAACACAAATTGCCTAATAGTAAGGTCTGTAGCGCATGGGCCGCCTGAACCTTGGTACCTTCCTGCACAACATGGCGCCTCTTCGATGTTAGTACCAAACAAGGAGTATCAGACAGCTAACTGCGAAGACAAATCCCGTCTCATGAACTGATGCTCTACAGAATGCACAACAGAGACAAAAACGAACAAAACGTCCTTATTCAACATTTGCTACCACGACGGAAGATTAGCTACAAACTTCCAGCTGGCCAGACACAAATGCAGGAAATAAGAAAAACTTTGAACTTATGAAATATGCACACCGCAAGTCAGAATGGAATCCACTAAGGATGACCACCCAAAACCACAGGGAGCATACCCATAAGGAGCTGAAAAGGGCCTCCTCGAGCGGTACCCATAAAACGGGGCGTATGGTCGACCCCGGTACTTCATTCCTGGCACGTTTGTCCGCTTTGCCGTGACCTGCCGAAATCCCAACGACACGACTTCAAATGGATATACAGAATTGCAAACAGAAGGAACAACCCGGAGATTTAAAATTAAAAGTTAGAGAGCCGTGAAGTACATTCTTCAAGAAAAGAAAAATAATTAATTAATGACGACAACGATAGTAATCATCTTGATAAGAGAAAAAAAATAACCTTAAGTGGGCGATTATGCAATTCAGATTCACTTAAAAGAAGAGCATTCTGAACTGCTTCCACCTCCAAAAACTCCACATATGCATACCTGATTGAAAAAAAGACAACGAAGTCAGAGACCGGCCAACTTTTAGTTGTTGATCGTGACTAAACAGATCTGAAATATGTCTTCTAATGACCAACTTGCATAATCTTCAAGGTGCTCCCTTCATATAGTCGCATAGCATGAGGTTTGATTAGTGGGAAAGAGGCATTACCCTTTGGGCTGTCCAAACTTGTCTGTCAAAATTGTAACGCGGTTTACTGTGCCACACGATTGGAAATGCTGCTGTACTTCTTCCGGGGTGCAGGAATAATCAACCTGCGAATGTACGTAGTGCTGCCACTGATTAGTCAGATGTTCACGTTAATTCTTTCTATGCTTTCCCAGCGCAGGAAACATACAGGACAAAATGCAAAAGCAGCTCTAACAATTCCTCCATCGATTGTAAAAAGAAAGCACAATCCAACCTGGTACATGCAGACAAGAATTCGGAAACCTCACCACAGAATCTAACAGTAGATGGATCAAGAATCACAAACATAAACACAATTGAATGGGGTAATTACATTTCCGACAAAAACGGAACGAGCATCAGCCTCCTCTTTTGCCTGGGCTCCGTTTGCTAGAGCAGGGTCTGGAAAAATCGATACACGACATGTTATTGACTATGAAATCAAGAGTTAAACTGGTTTCATTTATGCTCTGCACATAAAGGAACACACTATCATTTCACTTCCATCTCAGCCAACGGTGTAGCAGATTGTAAAATGGAAAACGTAACGAAACAATCAGACCCAAACTTCAGCCCCTACGAGATACTCACGTCCTGTGACAAAACTTATACCGCTAGGACTTCAGCGCAGACTGGCTGCACTCTCCAACGACTCAAGAGATTAGAGCAAATGAAAATATACAAACCTTGACTACCGCCCATCTCCCTTTCAACCTTAGCTTGCATGTCACGCAGTGCAGCAGCTTCTTCCTCCATCTCTTTCAAACGCTTTTTCATATCCTCCAGCTCCTGAGAAGCTCAGAGCATGGACAATACAGAATTAGGTCATGATCGTCCACAGTCGTGAATGCTGGCTAATTCCCAATCGTAGAGAAATCACCAATATCTCACATTATCCTACACAAGACTTATACACAGCATAGGAGAACAACAAAATATCTTATCACAAAAAAAAATATCTCGATGCTGTTGAGCTTCCAAGCTTGATCATTTCCTACGCTCACATACTCGAAAATCAGATACGATCACATTACTTCCACCGTCTATTACCAAATAAGTTCCAGCTTACGTGGTCCGAATGGTATAAAAAAATCCTTATCCTAATTGGCAAACAAAATCAACCCCCGAGCTCCACGCAACTAAAACCTAACGCAACGCAGTCACCTCTTCACAAAACCCTGGCTCAAAATATGCCATTCACACATCAAAGAAAACAGTCGGCGAAAACTGACGCCAACTAAACCTTGAAAATAAAATTACAATTCCACATAAACTCCTTCCTCTGCTTACCAAAATAAAACTATCTTTTAGTGCCAAACCTAACGCAATGCAGTCACCGCGTCACAAAAACGAAAAAAAAGAGTTCCTGGCTCAGATTCATGCCCACAAAATGAACAGAAAACATTCCCCAAAAAAGCCGCCTGCTAAACGGCAAAGATCTCTTCATTTTCATATAAAATCAACTTCCAATGTCTCCAAAACCTAACACAACGCCTCAAACATCCGCACATGAACAAACAACAGACCCCGAAGCAACAGAAGAAGCGGCGGTACCTTAGAGGCGGCCTCGTCCGCGGGAGCGTCGTCTTGCTTGAGCAGCAGATCGTCCGGCTCGCCATCGGATTCAGCTTCAATGTCACCTTCCACCTCGTCCGGGATGTCGCCTCCGTAAACCTCATGCTCCTCCTCCATCGCAAACCCTAGCTCCACTCACTGCGCACCAAAACCCTAGCGCCTCCGCCTGCAGAAACCTGATGAAGCGAATTCGTCCTGCGCTCCACCCACGCACACCGCCGCTGCTCCAAATGGAATGCAGTAATACTCCGCCGCTGCACGCGAGCTCTGGCTATGGCGGCGAAGACAACGGCAGTGATGCAACACAGCGCAGCCGCTTCTTTCCCGATTCGCAACACCCGAACCGGGTACTTCCCGTGTATCATGACAGTATCACCATAGTAGAATCATAGGTATCTACCTGGAAGTCTCCGGGTAGGGACATGGTATCAACAGGTTACTAGTCACCTCAGTATTGGATAAATATCGACAGCGAAGGAGGCTGACGTGATGTACCCTAAATCATTAGAGGGGCATCATCTACGATTTGACTCAAGGATGTGTGGGTTGTCAGTAGATTTCGAGTGGTTGACGGTTACAAATGCCAGTCGCGGGAATGAGTGATGAGAAACCGGCGTTCGTTCGTTCTCTACTGAGTTTATAGGTTAGTGGAATTATATAAAGGACCAAGGCATTTTAAGGAATCTCTACTCCATTGATCATGAACCTTTTGAGAATATAACCATATGATCTTCTACTAAACTTATATGAGAGGATGTGGTAAACAATTTGTGAATTTTGATTGTACGGATTGATAGATAATTGCAATCAAGGCAAAAAAAATTTGTCCCTTGAATGGACACTTGGTCATTTAAGGGTTGAACTATTGCTTTTTGTTGATTGTATCTAGAAACATCTATTAATATAGTAACTAATATTTTAGGAGATTATTAAATACACACCTTGTTATTTTTTCTACTTTTTGGGTGTTTATCATATCTTAGCGATAGGTTTTGTCTCTTCCATGTTTATGTTTTCAAAGGGCGTAAGTTTTGTTAGATTTTGTGGTGTATGTTCTACTTTTTTTCCAGTTTTGCATTGGTTTTGATTTATTTTGATCCTTTAAAATATCATTTAAAGAATTTTTTGAATCTTATGGTTTTGAAAGTGAAGAGGTTCTTAAATTCTTTCTCTATTTAAGAATATGCATTATTGTTTTTCAACCATTTGAGTCCTCTAGTTTGACTGTTTTTGACATGTTGGCAAGAATTTATGGATGTAGTGACCAATAATTTCGAATATATTTTATCATTTTGGTCAATATAACATTGAAAATATTTTGAGAGGAGATGATCAAGATCCATATCAAGCTCAATAAGATAAAAATGGAGGGAGGAGAGGAGGAGAATGAGAAAAAAGAGAAAAAGAATGAATCACAAAGGAAGATTGATGGAATTAATGTCGAGATTGGACATGAATTCATAAAACTCAATAACTTGTATACAAAAGGACCTGTAGAAAATCAATTGTTTATCATGTGTAAGAATTAAATCGAAGATGTCGAAGAAGTAGGGGCTACTGGATGGTACGAAATCTACCATGGCTCTTTGCATCCTACCCTATATTATAGAATAACTCTAGCATATCCTTCATCTTTGCTCAATGTAAGGTAGACCTCGTTCTTGGTCTTCTCCAAACTACTCTGAAACTCTAAACCCTAAAATTATCGAAGTTTATCTAAGAGGTATTTGTTTTTGAAATCACAAATGTTACGGAATTCAAAGATAAAACCGACAAAAAAATAATGCTAAAATGAAATGAAATGTGACTACTACAATTAAGGTAGTTATACCTAAAACCGCCAAGTTAAGCAATGTGTATGTATTGGAAAGCCCAAACAATATTACATTTATTTTTCAATAGTAGCCAATAGACTTGCAAATTCAACCCAAGTGATTTTGTATTTTTCCGATTAAATGTGAATTAGTTATGATTTTTCAAAGATCCATGTGAAGAATGTTGGGTCCCTGTCAGTAGGTGGGGGCCATGACCCTCCCACAAATGGCCTAAAACTGCATGCATAACAACTAAAAACCGGTAATGAGTCAACCTTAAACTAACTCTATAAATATTTTATTTTCTCCACTCTTACATGTACAATAAGTCTAGAAGATCCCATTTTCCTAAAACCACCCACTCTGCATCCAATTCATGCCACCTTAGTCTTTTCTCCCGCCATTAAAAATAGAGAGTTGGTTACATGTGCAAATAGTGGCGGTTTTTGGTGAAAAAGTAGATGGCAGCCATCGGATATTGGCAGTTTTAGGCATAACTACCTTAGATTCCTTTACAACAGCCATGTTTGTTCTGCTTGTTATACATAGAGGCTGCTATATTGAGCAACTATTATAATGGAATGGATGGGTGAAGGCTGTTATATGGGAATGTTGGACTAATGGTTCTATTAAAAGATGACATCACATGGTGATGGTGCAAGTAATCTCTATATGACGCACAACAGTAGAGGGGTTCGTCAGATACACATGCAGACTTGAAATCAACCGAGCAATCAGTGCACACTATGATGACCACACTTAATTTCTTATTTGTGGCATGTTTCTTGTCATGTCATCTTCTCTCTTTTACTGTAACAAGTTTTTTTTTTTTTGACACAAGCAAAGGACCCTTTACTTCCAGAGGAAGAAAACAGAGCAACACCTCGCCAGGTCCGGCGAGGCCAGGCAAGAGCCTGGGCCCGGTTAGTTGTTAGTCAAAATGTACATTTTAGAGATATGGTTTTTACTGTAACAAGTTTAGATTTGTGCATTCTAATTGGTCATTTTAACTTATGGCCCCTCCATCTATGTACTGTAAGCATGATCATGGCTACTTCAAGTTATGGCCCTCCATCAACTATGATTGACACTAGATCCTTGTTAGTGTATTATTGTTTTTGCTGCTTTATTATATTTATTTCCTTTTGCATTTATTTTTGAGTACTTTTGCACCCAGTTGAGGAACCTTAGGCTCTAAAACTTTCCTCATGCCACCCGAAATTTTCTTCATTTAATCCCTAAAGTTCCTTGTCAATTTGCATAAAAACACTTCAAAACAATTGACTCTGATACTTAGATATTGAACAATCATCAGCTATATATAGTGAAGAAGGAAACTAAAGATCTTCAATTCCATTTTCAACCTTAGGATCTCAAGCAAGACTTACTAAGTACATACTAAGACTTACTAAGTATTGTACTTACATAATTTCATGAATTTTGATCGCACAAATTGAAAGATTATATTGTTTGAGTAATGTATGTCGTGGTGGCTTTCAACACTTGCCTACCAAAATAATTATATTCCACCACGCAATTGTTTTAGACAAAATGGATATTACATGGTATATCTTAGATATTGAACAGACATCAGCTAGATATTGGACGGTGTCACCCTGGTATTACATGGGTATTGCCTAGCCAAATCTCTTAAAATTTCCAATTTTTTAATAGTTGCCCATGTTGAATTAATTATGTACCAATGCAACCACGGTGTAGTGTACATGAAACCGTTCATTTTCGCCCCTGCGTTGAGTGTATCAACAAACTTGGACTTCACCTCGTGTCAAATTTTTGAACTACATAAGGTCTATATTCATCACCATGATCATGTTAAGCATTATGTTAATTCCTAGTACACCAATCTTTAGAGGTAGAAAAGGGATGTAGCATATTCAAAATAATTGTGCAATGAGTGGAGGTTCAAAAATTGCCAATTCATATTTTTTTTTGTGAACTACATATGTTTTAGAATGAGAATCCAAACGGTCAACAAGAAAGTTTACACCACATATTGTTTTGGGGGAAATAAAAAGTGAAAAATAAAAATAGATTCTCTAAGCTTTATGTGGAAAAGAAGAAGTTTTTTGGTACCTTGCCAAACAATGAGTGAAAATGTGTGAAAATGTTTGACTTAGGATAGAATGTATTCCTCCAAATTATTCCTCGTATGTCCTTTTGTCTTTTTGAATTTTTTTTATGAGCAGTAGCTTTGAGGAAACATAATATTTTTACCTCTAAATAACTTAAGATGCTATTCTAAGTGCAAAACATGGGACTCTGGGCAGCTTCCAAATTTGCGCTAGACGTTTCTATTGACATTACAATTTTTCATACATGTGAATAATATGACTATATTTGGTAATGTAAAAAAAACTTGACTTTAGTGAAAAAATTGCATCTTAATGCAAGTCAAACTTTTTCACACATTGTCAAAAAGCAAATCAGATGTTTCAATGACATCCACAACTCCTACCTATATTCATACAAAAATCATCTTTAGACCTAAACCCTTCTTTTCACAAACTAATTAACGTTGATATTGAATCTATAGAAACAGAATCAGTTTCATTACTGAAAATTTAGACTTCCAAAAAATTAAAAAATGACATAGAGCCATTGTTTGAAGTTGTCCGCTTCCCCACAATTTTTCTCATTGGTTGAGCCATTGTTTGAAGTTGTTCACCCCAACAACGGAAGATGGTTGAGGCCTTTACATCGTCCCATGCATCCACAACAGTATCGATAGCTTGGCGGATGTTGAACTTCTTATCGCTACTTAGTGGATGGCGTCCATTCCGATCATATTCATCGAGCACTGTGGCAAGTGCTTGATGTAGCGAGTCTTGTACTTGACCTTGAAGTTTGCAATCACACGAGCATCCGCAAGTTGTAGATAGGAGGTGGTATTCGATGGGAGGTACTAAACCTAGGTGACGCCTTGAAAATGTCAACATCCAAATTTATGCAAAAAAAAAGAACCAACCAAAAGAAAATGACACTACCTTTATATGAGTTAGCACATCTTTGTACTACCGTAGGTGAACCTCTAGTTCGGCACCTTAATGCCGAATAATTAATTAAAGTGAAAAAATGACATTCGGCATTCAAAATTACAATAATGTTATTTTCGGCAAGAAATTAAATACTACTATATTTGGCCTGTTTTGGCACTCATGGGAATTGAACTCAAGACCTTGGGATTCCAATCTCATGTGCTTATGCATGATTGCCATGGATGAAGACTTTTCCAAGTCTTAATCCGCTTTGATGTCTCTACATATGCCAAAATCTGTAAATATGCAATTTTTACAATTTCAGCATTTTCTAAAAAACATTTTCCACTTAATTCGGCATGGGCTTTTCTAATTAATTTATGCCGGACTAGAGGTTCACCTACGGTACTTGATGTTATGAGGAGCAACATTGTCCACCAAGAGAAGAATTTTGTAGTCTTGGCACTTGAACATGGCGTTGAGTCTCAACATATACTTCTTGAAGATGTTGCCTTGCATCCATGCTTTCTTGTTGCTGAAATAAACAATATGTGGCAGAGAAGCCACGTTGATGTTCGTGTAACAACAAGGCTTAGTAGCTATTTCAATCAACGGCGGCTTCAATTGCTCAGGTTTCAATCCTTGAAAGAAATACGTGGATAATTAGAAACAAATTGTACTATCATTAATTAGCCAATTTACTACAAAACAATCATATGAAGCAAACATACCACTCAAATATAGCAAACAAACATAGCAAACAAACATAACAAACATAACTAATATATCACAAAACAAACTTACCAAGTGCAGTGCATGTTAGCAAGATGGTGATCCTCAACTAGTCTTTCTTGATTCCCTTTTATGGCGCTTCAACTAGAGTCTTGTTTGAGGCCATGCGGTAGAAAAGTCCACTTTCGTCACACTTGAACACATCCTTCAGTGCATAATCCTTTGTCACGTTCTGAAGCTCAAGATGAAAGGTGTCAAGGTCTTCGATGGGGGCGCTCTCAACCTCACCGTGTAGACGATAAGACTTTATGCCACGGTGGTACTTGAAACATGAGAGCTACCCTTTGGAGGCAGAGAAATCCTTCTTGTTAGGTGTGTTGATGCCCATTGCCTTCGCAAAAGCGAGAGCTTTCCCAACCACAAGAGCATTGGTCAAGACGACCTCGTTTGACCTGGCTTGTGTAAACCACATCTTGACTGCTTCATCAACCTAGAATGAGATTTAGTTAGTTATTATTACAGCAACTCAAAAAAATCAAAACCAATTTGTTCTACACATACCTATGAATATTTGCTCTCGCGCAACCTTTTACGTTGAACATTTACTTGAGTAGTCTCCACTTTATATTCACTAAACAATTTTTTTGTTTCCAAATAAACAGGCTTACGTTTAGGGCTCTTGATGGTGTGGGCAATAGACTAATACTGTAGTGAATATGGTGCAATGGTCTGCACTATGCTTGACAAACTAACAATGTCTTGTTATAGTGAACATGATGAAATAACATGGTCCAAAGGTGAACAATGTAGAGCATGTGGAAAGAAACACCAATGGTAACTTGGCTCTCAAAAGCATTGTTGAAATATTAGTAAATTTGAGTGTTACCCCTTTGAACCCTCAAACCTGAACCTAGTGGCAATCAAATTTACATTATGAAAATGACAAAAATGTCAAATGAAACATTTGAAATAAAAATCACAAACACAAGAACAGACGACGGGGATGTCACATCACTAGTGACGGGCATGTAACTTCAACCACAGTGCATACCATTTGTGTTAAAAATCACAAACACAAGAACAGATGATGGGGATGAAACTTCACTAGTGATGGGTATGTAACTTCAACCACAACATACCATTTGGGTTGAAAACAAAAACAAAGAACAAAACATCAATAAACATGTATTCAAAGTTATGCAAATATCACAATTTACACCATAGATCCTACCATTGCTATAATGGTGTGCACTGTGCTTGACAAACTAATCAAGTGCTACTGTAGTGAGCATGGTGAAGTTACATGGTGCAATAGTGTGTAGTGTACTTGACAAACTAATCTTGTGTTGCTATAGTGAGCATGGTGAAGTATGGTGCAATGGTATGCATTGTGGGGACGAAGCTATCTTGCGTGCGGTGAGGCGTGAGCGGTGAGCGGTGAGCGGTGAGACGTGAGCGGTGAGTCGTAAGCGATGAACGGTGAGCGATGAGGAAAAAGTTGGTGAAAAGTTTTTGAAAATTGTCATTTTTTTACTATATGAAAGTAACTTTTACTATATGATAATAATCAAACTGCAGGAACTGAAACTTATGTTACCAAAAATAATCTGAAATAAGGATTCCAAGGCGGTTGTTTGGAATGAGCACTACAATTTCATGTAAATGACCGTGGACCTATAACCAGGCCCTTTTCCTTCAAGAAGTGTTTGAGGTCAAAATTAGAACGGACGACGGTCCGAGACGACAATAAACTACTCGAGAGATAGTGTTGGATACCAAGAAGTATGAGGTCTAGGGTTCGATTCCTTGCTGTAAAATCATCTTCCACTTTACCAGATAGCCGGTAGTAGGCATTTGCAGCAACAACTCCGGTCCGGAGGAAAAAAAAGAGTGAAAAAAAAAATGAAAAAAAAAGTGAGAAAAAAAAATAGTAAAAAAAATAGTATGATTCAAGTATAGTATAATTTCTTGAAATCACGACAGTGGCCCTGTAGTCTCACCGTCTCTTATATATTACAGAAAATAAATACAGTGTTGACTTCGTGAAATTAAACGCTAGGTGCAGGCCTCTTTCTGAAGCAAGACTTGGAGAACACGCTTAATCTCGTTGAAGCTAAAACTAGGGGTGTGCATAAAGACATCCACCTCTAGATCTAGCTCACACATAATGGTAAAAATAAAATATAGGTGTTTGCAGTAACACCACTGAGGACGTCTGCCAAGAGACTTGCTCGATATCTCTTTTAAAGACAGGCAATCACAACTGGAAAATTGACTGATTGAGATTATGTAGTTAGAAACCTTAGTTATGGATTTGGACTCGAACGAGAGAATGTAGCCAAAGGTGGGGTTAGAGAGCATAAAAAGGTTACTGATTTTTCCAAGAACAGAAAGCGCAGATGCGTAGGTGTTCTGATGTCTGGTGGTTGGGGCCTTCGGATTTCGACGGACGTTCTTGCCAAATCTCCGCTTTCGATGCTCATGTGAGTTCACCGGAGTTGGAACAGATTTCAAGTCAAATAATGCACCATCATGAGAGAACAACTTTCGGGGGGAGAGCATTACTCGCTCGGCAAGTCGAAAACCAACATTTTCAAGACGTAGAATCTCGGCCTTCGTAAGGGACATGCCAGCTTTCACCAGCCAAACGTCAGGGACCGCTAACTTAGAAATAACCCAGTCCCTCTTTGATCCCATCACACAACGATGGATGTTATCATTACAAAAGAAAAACTGCATCCTATCAAGCCTTGTCTTCTTATAGTTCTTCATCATGCCACTGTAGGTTGGTGTGGCAGTACTGTTGTTGTTTTACACAATTCGAGCAGTACACTTCTTCTTGGTACTAGCCTGTTGTGCAAAATAGACTTTTGCTGATGCCCTAGGAAGCTTTGCAATATGCCATTCGCTTTCGTCACAGGCAGTCTCCAACACAACTATAATATGGGTTACCCTTGTTGAAGTTCCTATTCTAGGTAGACTAGCGGGGTTGGCTAGAGCTTTCGCTGTTGTTGAATATACACAATTGTCAGTAGTAAGGCCCAAGGTAATTTGTGAAGATGCCCTTGTCATCACCCTGGGACGTGAAACGTTGATTTTGTTTGGACAATGAGAATCGACTCAGATTCAGGAGGAAGGTCTAGCTTCCGTTTCAGGGACAAGAAGACTTCCTTTCCTTCCAAATGCGGAGGGCGAGTGCAAAACTCAACAGCTCCAGACATATTACAGAAAGCCTCATGAAGTGCTTTGGAGTTCCCCGATTGTTGAGCAATGCGATGAGTACCACAAAATCAAAGCTCGTCCTTCCCAGGCCCTTGCCCTCCTCGCTCCCCTTTCGAGTATTGATAGCAAGGCACGACTTGTATGAATGCACTAACCATGTCATCAACAGAGGCAACATATAAATCATTTCCACATTTTTTCAACTACCGCAACCACTTATTGTGGACAGTCTCCGCTAAATTGCAAGATGGCCATTCAACCAATTTTAATTCGGACAGTCTATGCAGACCACAATCAAGAAAAACTGATCAAGGAACTTGTAAAAAGAGAAGCATATAATGGGGGCGCGGCCAAGTGCACATGAGCAACACGGCGAGGCTGGACAACGTAGAAAGAAGTTCAACCAAAAATCTGGGTCTATCTTCATGAAAGGGAAGCATTGAGCAAAAACCATTTGAAAGGCCGATATGAAGGAAGGGGTCCAACCATAGGAAGGTGAGCCGGCAGCGATACATTCGTCTGCAAGGAGAAAGGACACGGGCCAACAGGTGTAAAGAATCGCCTCTGCCCGTGGCCACACATCAGTTGTGAAGAAAAACAAACTGACGAAGTGCACGTGCCCAATTTGGTATGCCACTGGCGGCTCACTACAATGGTGGGTTCATATAAAACAGTCTAATCGCTTAGGACAGACGTGCCTTTACCAGCAAGCATCTCTTCATGAAGTCTATTCAAAGTTTAGTCTTGTAGTCTAGTGGTTCGTTATTCTCAAAATTAACCGAAATTAACCTTAAGCAAGCCCACCTTATCAGATCGTTTCCAAGGATTTTTATCATGCATCAAACTCTTTAAATCTTAACAACAAATCACACATAATACCTCGGCACATCCCGGAGGATGGCTTCCCCGGTACCTTAGTAACCGGTAACAAGTAACTACATGTGTTTCAGTTAAACTCGTTTGAGCGTCAGAGTAGATTTCCGGTAAGTTTTTACAATGCCCGGAAAATCACTGCCCTCCGTTCTCGCAGTCCAGAGGCCACAATATCCACAATCTAACCCTACACCTTGAAAGAGTTATAAAGGTCGCAGCCGGTTCACCGGTCTTCACAATCTACCAGGAACTTGTCTCGGTAAACCGGTCACGCAAGCCCGGGTTCCAACTACAACCACACCCAATGAATCAAACCAAGAAGATACAAGACTCACAACAAGTTAGTACTAAGCAAATCATATGAGCAAAACAACCTTCCACGGAGATAGTCGGAACTCATCCACTGCAAGGGTAATAATCCCGCTATTCTCCGGACTCAAGCTTAGCCGGGATGTCTCCCGGTGTATCGAGAGAAGGGGGATGTCACCCCTTACTCCCCACCAATCCGAACACTTTCCACTTAAGGGAGGCTATCATAAATAGCCGTGGGCTTCCCGGATCCCATCCGCTAAAGCAACTCTTCCCGGTCCCATCGGTGAAAAGTCTAAACACAAGTCCCGGACCTCACTCTACCTATCTAATCCGGATATCCTAGCCCCTCGGGATGTCTCTACTCACACTCAATCACTTAACACACAACAAGTTACAACCTTGCACACCTAGCAAAGACACACTAAGAGGACTCAACTCTCTCCCGATCCACTCACACAAGTTCAACAAAGACTCTAGACACAAGCAATGAAGGCAAGACACGAGGAGATCAACAAAGAGAAAAATACATAACACAAGAGCCCAAGGCCCTTAAGTACACAAAGGCCACTAGCTACCCTCCAAAACTAGATCCCTAAAAGGTGGAAATGGCATCTAAAGAGTGCACTAAAGTCAATAGCTACGCTCCAAAACTAGACCGCAAAAGGACAAAATGGCATCTAGGAGGTGCACTAAAGTCAATAGCTACCCTCCAAAAGTAGCTCCACTAAAAGACAAAACGGCATCTAGATCCTAAAATCAAGGGTAGCCTAGTCACCGGCGGATTACCGATAGACCGGTAAACTGGAAGACTCCCGGTCCGGCGGTCCCGGGACCGGTGAACCTTTTCCTACAAAAATAAGTAGCCGGAGAAACCACTCAAATAGTAGTGACAGGGTGCGCAATGGGGCCCCATCGACATCACTACTCTCACCCTAATGTGTAATTCTAGCAACTTAAAACGACATTTCACCAACCGGTGAGATAAATCAACACATAACATATAACGAAGATTCAACCGGAAGACTCTTCTGGTTGAGACGTGTAGAGATTGTCACCACGTCTGGAAGTACCAACATGGTCAAGAGAATCTTCCGGGAGGTCGGATGTCTCAACCGGGAGGTCTACCGGTGGATCGAGAATATTCACCGGGCGATCTACCGGTAGAGTGGCGGTATCCACCGGAAGGTTGGGTGTATCTATAGATACATGCGGAGTCTCTTTAAGCTCGATTAGTATAACCGCAGAGGACTCCACCAAGGACTCCGGGGTTGAGGAAGGGAGGTCTACCGGTTCCTTCCCGGTAGAAGTTACCGGGAGGCTTCTTTTTCTCTCATAGACCTTCAAGCCCCACTCCTCGGAGGATGGGGAATCCACCCGACTCACCGGACAGCCATGTTGTCCCGGGTGGACAAAATTCTCAAAATGCCTGTACTTCCACCAATCCCTCTATTATCTTGTCACAAACTCCGGTCCGGCCCGGAAACACAAGTCTACCGGTCAGTCGGTAGACAACTCCAGAGCACTTTGCTAGAGTATGTGGATATGGGTGTCTCACACATCTAGCAACATACTAACAACTCAAGGTCACATATAATGATAACAAGGAGAAGACTTTGTAAACAAGGACTTAGAAAGAGGTTTTTCCCGGTTGACCGGGAAAAAGATAGGAATTGGGGGCAAGACCTAAAATGATAAGAGGAGGGAGACAATTTAAAATAACAACTTGCCACAGGGCTAGGGCAATCGACAACAACTACACATGTAAACAATAAGGTCTAGATGAAGTTCCCCGGGGGACTTTTTCTTTAGACCGGGGAGGATATTACCGGGGGAGTCACCCCGGTAGACAAGAGAGGAAAAGACTTACAAACGAGAATTTTGCACAAATAATAGAAACCCAACATGGGCAAGAGTCACCTTGGTTGTTGCACCCACAACCTCCTTCCTTTGTCTCTTTTATCTTCTCGCTTCGGCCACAAATCTCCTCCACTTCCGCAAACCCTAGAATCTCCACCAAACCCTAGCTCGCGCACTTCTTCTACCAAACCCTAGCTTGCGAACCTCTTCTTCAAACCTCTTACGCTACCTCCTCTTGAAACCCTAGTTGTAATCCTTGTTGCACCACCTCTTCGACTACTTCTTCAAACCCCAACTTCAAAAAGAGACCAAATAGATAGGGAAGGAGAACTTATGAGAGTGAGAGAACTAGAGAGGGAGATAGAGGAGAAAATTTGAGAGGGGGGGGGAATTTTAGAGAAAGAGGGGGAGAGAGAAGAGTTCTGGAGGGGGGAAGAAGAGTTTATGGAGAGAAGAAGAAAATTTCGGGGAGAGGGGGGTCGGCCAAGATGGCTAGAGATACCCGGGCTGCTGCCCGGGTGATACTCGGGTATCCGGGAATCAGCCCATACCCGGATTGGTACTCGGGCTAGTTCATACCCGGGTTGATACCCGAGTATGTATTTGATTATTTTATTATTTTTTATAATTTTTTTTGGAATTTTTTCTTTTCTTTTTCTTTTTCTTTTTTCTTTTTCTTTTTTGTCTTTTCTTTTCTTTTCTCTACCACTACTACTAATTCAAACAAGAATTAGAATCTAGAACTCAACTACTTCTAACTACCTTCTAAACTTAACTAGTTAATTTAGATTTAAGTGGTGATTTTAGACTTACGTCTCGGGATATCTCCCGGGACTCTTTTGAAATTGTTTTCCGGGACTTAAATTAGTGATTTTAAGACCCGGTTTTATCACCACTATAAACCTAATTAACTACTTAAGTATTTCCCTATTTTCTCTATTCGCTATTTAATCTAATTTCACACAATACTAACTACTTTTCTAGTTAACTAATATTAAAAATCCTATTTTAACTAATTTTTTTGGTAGAGGCGACCAAGTGGGAGTTTTAGACTCCCACATTTAAGTATCATTGCGAATAGGTATGCCATTGAAGGCACATCCCCAACAAGTGGTACAATACTCACTTTTAGGATCTCCACATCAACGGTGTGCCGCCAACGACACGTTTTCTCACACAACAAGATTCAGGCTGCCGTTACATTGGTGCCATTATATGATAATGACTGGATATTCAATCAAATAGAATTCAGTAATTTTAAAATCTAAGTGGCATGAATGAAGAAAGAACATATCAATACCATAAACCGACCCTATTGTCGAAATCAAAAATGCTAGAAGGCAAGCCATTAATCAAGACGTACGGCACCAGCATCAGTTGTTGCCTCCAAAGATATCCACCACGCTTTTATCACCAAGTATTTTGCTTCAGCTTCCTCCATTGTCTTTGTATCTTTGTACAGCTTGCAAAGCTGATGATGTTGCTCTTGAAGGTCGGCTCTAATGTCAGCCTTCGTATGTTTTTCAAGGGATTGAGTCCAGTGAAAAATGCACGTTCTCTCCCAATTGTCCATTGGTACTGACGCATCACCGCTCCCGTAAAGAATGCGAACTGCATTCCAATTGGCTTGTGCGCTATCAGCCATGAATTCCTTGATTGAAATTGTCAAAATATCGTGTCGTGTAGCAACTGCATTCAAGTTCTTCGGGAACACTAGCTGAGCACTGACGTCCTCGGATTGCATGTCACATACGGCAATCGTCATCACACGGCACTAAGTTGAATCGTATACATGACAACCCATCGTGGTCCATCCTTTAACTTGTTTGACATGGTCAAACATGATCCAAGAATCTTCAACATCTCCTCCAAGTTGCATTCGCTTCACAAGATCTACGCCGCCGCCAGGACCAACTTCTACCATCTTAAACACAAACACCTTGTCAGAATCAACGCCATGTCCCGAAAATCTATTCTCCTGTACAAAAGCCCACTTGCTTGATCCCTGGAATTTAGTGATGCTATTCATTACATTTAAGCGTTGCAAAAATCTAAAAGTAGTAACCTCGTTTCGGATACTAGGCAATGTCATTCGCTTAAATTTTTCCAA
Source organism: Bryoerythrophyllum caledonicum (assembly GCA_963971425.1). NCBI lineage: Eukaryota > Viridiplantae > Streptophyta > Bryopsida > Pottiales > Pottiaceae > Bryoerythrophyllum > Bryoerythrophyllum caledonicum. Next base: position 19,396,143 of record OZ020525.1, on the reverse strand, counting down.
GACCGGAACTAGTTCGTCTAAGACTAGTGGCTTCTGTGAAACTCCCTCTGGATATAACAATAGCTCACCGAGGAACTCCTTATTTGCTTCCAAAATAATTCCAGAGTTTGTGGCGTTTGGGGTCCGTTCTACTTGTGCAGAATTCAAGCTCTTCAGCTTCGTCGATGAATCTCTACAGTTGCCTAATTTAATAGGATGCTTATGTATTCCAATATGGACACATAAACGAGTCATGCTGTCCTACCCCAACACATAGTAAATTATTTCTGGGCAGGTTCTTAAACATGTAGGCTGAACTTGGCAAAGTTTGCACACAACAATTGAACAAGTAGGAGATGTCTCACCGTCTTAAAAAATCGATGACGAAGTTCCCTCCCATTCGATCTTATTAAACACGCAATTAAACAATTTTTCCCTCACCAAATAAAAGTGCACTTGGATTCAACGGCAGCCATTGTGAACAAAAGTGTTGAAATTGCAAAAAATAAAGTTTTTCAAAGAAAAAAAATTGAGCTTGTGCAATAATATTATGTACAATCTGGTTGTTGATATTGGAAGCGATTTTTTGGCATTTTCAACTAATTTGTGGTGGCCCCTTGTTAATACTAGATAAATGTGTATTTAATATAGTTTTACAATATTTCAAAGATATATTTGAAGGATTGTAGTATACAAACAGGCGTAATCACAAAAAAACATACTTTTTGCAAAGGTTGGCAGTTGATTAAAAGATATTCTACGTAATACATAATGCATACAATGGTAGAAACTAAATACAGATGCTTCTACAATTAGACTTAGCACCAATAGTAAAAACACCTTTACTCTATAGGATTAATGACATAACGTCTTACATCACGCTTAGAATATACTACTCTTAACATACACTATATAGCAATTACCATACACAACTAGTATACTCTTATAAAGGCACACTATCTATTCCATAGAATTTAGGGCTGCTTCCAAACGGTCGTCATTGATAGCTTTGGTTTGCATTGCAATATATTGTAGTATGTGAGCCTTAGCCGATTGAAGAATGCGAATCATGCTTTCAACTTGCACTCCAAATACATTGCGCTTTCTCCACCCGTTGGACCCGGACATGGTTCTTTTTGGTGTGTCTACCTATGAAGAAATGCATGCATCTTTCTCTATCCAACTATGGCTCTCCCCAGATGGCTCCCAGAATGAATCCATGCAATTTGCATACTACTCTGTAGAAGATCCATGTCCATCAACAACACCCCTTTGCATGATGGGCCAATACCAACAGACCTTTATCTCAAGTTTCCATTAGTTTTTTCCTTCCTCAATCACTTTCCCTACATAGAATGGTACACCGCCTTCTATTTCTGCTCGATCAACACTCAACGCTACAAATTGTCCACAATAGATATCAGATTGTGGATTAAATGGTAGAAATAGGTCGTCATTACCTACATATATTGCTCCTTTCTTAGCTTGTTCTTCCACATAGTTGCGCTCTGTTTGTTGTGCCCTACGTAATGCCTGATTAGAGGGTCTTCCTCTACAAAGACCTAAGTATCCTCGAGCCTCGGCATTTGGAGCATCGCCACTACTTGTTTTACAACATTTATCTCGCAATTTTCTTCACTTGCACCATCCATTACATCCAAAGATGCACTCTCTATAAGTCCGGTGTTGGAGAACTCTGAAGGCCAAAACGGTGAGGAACGATGCTCATTGCTACGGTCTTTGTGTGGAAATTCAGCTAAATAGAGTTTCAATCTTTCAGCCTCTACTTTTGCCTTACGATTCTTGTCCTCATGCTACAATCTTTGAATGCACCTTTATTTATATACAATGAAATCATCCAACGCCTTCAACTTCCGTTCGTCCGCTGCAAATACTTGCACAAATTATGGTTGCTCATCCCTCCTTGGCAACGACCTCAAAGTTTTCGTCCCTGCCTCTGGTCCCCATGGATCATTGCAATAATGCTTGTGTTGTATTCGAACCTCACGAGTCCCTTTTCGATTGTCGATACAGAATCGCATGTGGTGCGGAAATGTTATGCCCACTAATGAATCATGACCAGTCAGTAAGTGAGGAGTTATGAATAATTTCCAATTCCATACATTCTCTAGGCTAGAGAATTTCCGGCATCCGTCCGTCCGTCCCGTTGTCTGTCCGATAGAGGCTGATGTCTGTCTGGTAGAAAATATTATAGAATATTTGGGCATATTCCGAAATATTTGGGAATATGCCTATAGATTTGGGGGATATTCTTTGGAATATTCTAGGCATCTGTCCGATAAGGGTGCTCTCCGTCCTATCCGTCTGTCTGAATGTCCGTCCGTCCGCTGTCTTTGGGCCCCTGTCCGTCTATGTAGACAACCCTGTCTCTAGCAGCCGGGCGCTAACAAATGCTTCTGTAGGAGATGTTCCTCGTTCTATAAGACTAATCATTTCCTTCAACGAGTCCATGTCCGACCTTTTCAACGAATTTGATATACAACTGAAGCGCTGATCAATATCTTCATGTGTATGGCCCACTATGAGAAAAGATAGTTCCACCTCCTGAAGAAACCCCAATCCCACCAATGTAGCACATAGAGCAAACATATAAATGTTTTTATTCTCGCGTGTGCAGTTGTCCGCCTGAATTCGCAATGTTGGTGGCAAAAAACCCTTCCTCCGCAACACATCTCCTATTACGTACAACAATGTACTCTCGACTTGGTAGCTATCGTGTTTGTGGTGAGCCCCAAACCACACGTCGCAATATAAACCAATCCCATGTACAAGAGCACCACACAGATGGATCTTCACAAACCGGTGTTCGATGTTCTTCACAGTCTAATGCATCCTTAGTACCATGGTCGTGTTTTGGTCCATGCCATCCACTATGATGCACATGTACAACTCAGGGCTAATATAACACGACCTCTTGAATATCCAATAATGCCTACGTTCTTCCATCTGGTTGTACTGATGCAACATAAACAACTCTTTTATCTTTATCCTTGCATCCGCATTGGTGGTTCACTCCATGGCACATTTATACTCCAACAATGATAATACTTTGAGAATCTCAAGAATGGAGGTACCTGAAGGTGGGGATACTTAATGCGCCACATCCTCCGGAACGAACTCATAAAAATGGTTTTCCCATAACAAATTCTCTTGACCTCCTCGATCACGTAATTGAATACATCAAATTTGGTTGTATTCATAAGAAGGAGAATAAAATTAGTATTACCAACAAGAAGGTTTAAAACCCGAGGAACAAAGAAGCCTGAAGGCCATGAGCAAAACTGGCAAAGAGACTGGACACACCAAGTGCAAGACAAAAAGGCTAGAGCAATGACAATTAACGGGGAAGAGAAAACAACAACCAAGCAAAGAGCAAAGAAGTAAAATAAAAAAATCCCAAGCGAAACTCCAACAGGGGAAAATCAAAGGGCTTGAAGAAGAAAAAACGTCAATTAGGTGTGCAAAAGATATATGACCCCAATCTACAAGTAACCATCACCTGTCATTAACAAATATTTTATATACGTCAGCTCTTTACAGATCACACCAAATGTTGGACGCTCGTTTGGCACATTTCTCCAACATTTCTCAATCAAAGCCTTCAAGATAGGAGGACATTCACTTAGATTGGAAGGTAATCTTCGATGCTCATTGTTCAGTATCCTCTTCTTTATCTCCTTCGGACTGTCACATTTCCAAAAAGGTAGCCCACCATATAGTATCTCATAGCACCAGTCCAAAACTATAACTGTTCAAATTGAATGGATGTTTTGGCATGCCACTTTGAGTTCCGTCCGACCTTCCAATGACTTCGGGAGGCATCCACCTGGTGATTCCAGTATTGGGAGTTAAGTCTGAATATGTGGTATTCGTATCTCTTGCCTTGAAAATACCAAAGTCAGCCACCTTGACATGGACACATTCAACTGCAACATTCTCCACCTTCACCTTCTTGTACAGAATGTTCTTTGACTTCAAGTCACAGTGGACAATGTCCTGATTAGGGAGATAATTCACACCTTCACCAATTTGAAGTATAATGTCCACTCCTTCCAAGATGGGAAATGGAGGGGAATCACTACTAGCATGACACCTTTTGTCGATCAGCTCATTGAGATCTCCATCCATCAGGTCCATAATGATGGAACAATTTCGTGTGTTCTTTGTACAACAAAACATGGATGTGATATTGGGATGGCATAATCGTGATAAGATATGCGTTTCCTTCTCAAACTCCATGTTCACTGGTCCAGTGAATGTCTTGATTGCAACGCATGTTCCAAGCCACAGACCCTTGTAGACTGTGGCTGAACCACCTCTCCCCAACTGATCTTCATGTTTCAGACAATCAAACAAGTTCCTCGAATAGGTCCCACTTCCAGAGCTTGGAAACTGATTACTCTCCACAAGTCTTTCACGTAGATAACTGGCCAATGTTTTATCCTCACCAAGGAATTCTGTGTAAGTTCCACTTTCTTGTTGATAACTCCATTGCAGCTTGGACCCATTTATCTTTGCAGCAACCTTCAACAAACGTCTCAATCTGCTTTCCCAAAATCATCAGGAGCTCGAAGATTTGAACAAGATCAGTTTCGTCATTCCTTCAATTTGTTCCGACCTCTTTCATCCCCGACACCATCAAGAACGAGATTGCGCTCTGAATGACCACACAAAGCTTGTCACCTAAATACTTGCACTGCTCCGTGTTGAACTTGAGCAAATCAGACATCTTCTGTACAGTCTCTGCACTCTCCTCTGCATCCTTAAGATAAGAACGGGCCCTGCAATCAATAGAGCTCCTCAAGCTGTCGTGGCTTCCAGGGCTCCTGTCTATGGAGCTCTTCGAAGGCGGGGTCAGAGAGTTCGCCGAGGTCTGATAGTTCACCGGGGTCTTGTCGCTGAATGACTTCTCAAGGCTCCGTGAACTTACCTCCGTGACCTTACTGTCCGTGAGGTTGTTCTTCCAAAGGTACACCTCGCACTTCACCCCGCTCCTGCTCACTTGAAACCCGAAAATCACTACGAACCCCACTACCGTGTTCACATCAGTGCCGCTCTCATCGTAGCCGCCAGGTACGTCAGACTCCATGGTTTCCTTCTGGAATTTGTTGCCCTTCGGGAAAGTCTCCCACCCCAGCATGCTCCACCCCTGCTCGAACGAGTGCACCAACCTGTGCAGCAGCTAAACCGAGACCGCCACCTTCAGAAAGCTCTGATAGAACTCGCTCTGCAGATGAAGTTCTTCCTCAACCCAGCTCCACTCCTTCTGATAATTGGTCAACGACTTGTTGGTGACGGAGTCGACGCAAATCGCCTTGAACTTCTTGAAGCAAAACCCTTTAAAAGTCCAGAGATCTTTCGAATCTGGAGGAAACATCCTGGAGCTCGTGTTCTTGGTGGATACCGCGAAGGTGCTAAACGTCGACACCTTCAGCCTATCGACCTGCTCTATCTTGAAAAACCCGTCCTTTCTCTTGAACCCTTCGAACATGCGTTGACAAACGAATGCTTGAACCAAGAATTTCCAGTGGCTGGCTCTGTCCACGTCCCTCTGCACCTCGTGAAATATCTTGTGCCCTCAAGTGCTTCAACTCGTCCGGGTATTTGTTCATGTCGGAGATGAGCTTCTTGACAAAACCGTTCGAGGCACTCGTCACTCGCCCAACTGCCATTCCAAGATTTTTGAAAGATGTTTCAGGTTTGTCATCGTGGTTTGATGTTGGAGGTGGTGGTTTGTACTGATACGCATCCGTGTCTTGGGAAACGTTGTAACGTGGAGGATCTCGTAGAATGAACCCTGTGTCACCTGGAAAATACTCAGGAGGAGGAATGCGCTTCATGTCCCGATCATAGAACGCACACTTGACCAGAAAACTCTCTGGAGAGCCTGAACGTCCTGTAGTAAAGAAGCGAGCATGTAGACATCTCATTAGAATCTCACGTACAGTAATAGCACTTCAGCAATATAGATTCAAAATTAGGACAGTCCAATACATTGCCCATGCCTGTCATGGTGAAGGTCACTCACCATGGCTTTTGTAGTGCTGAGAATGAAGGCAAATCCACTCTTTGGTGACCGTCTGCCGTCTTTCGTGTGTCCACTGTCTACTGCTCGTTAATAATCAGAAGTATTGATCACATATTCCTCCCAATTGACATCAGCCGATTATACTACATATAGGTTAAATCAGCTGCTTCGCTTTCATTTCCTGCCACAAGCACATACCGTCGTAAGACAACCCATTATCTTATGTTACACATCCCATTCATACACTTCTGAAAAGCATCTAGGATGTTGCGATTCCAAGATGATTATCATGCCCGATATCTCATCACGGCCAAGCTTGGTCATTGCTTTTGGACTGCGTCTGAATTGTGGTAAAAATTCACGTGCTTGGCAGTGATAGGCCATTTAAAACATATTTCCTAGTACTAACAAACTACATATTATGAACAAATCCGTAGTAATATAAACACACCAATATCTTACTTGTATAAACAGTAAGTACCAGAGAGATTGAGCCCTCTTGATCACCATATATACCACAAAACCCAACGTCCAACCCAGCAGAACTTAACGAAACTTTGACGTACGATACATGGGGTGTTCAAATGCATGGTTCCAAGTACACTGTGTGTAGCATGACATCTCTAAAGCACTAACATAGTTAACATTCATGCATACACAGATCAACATTTACATGTCATATTACACTTGGCATTTAAACTACCATTTCACACTCAAGGTCTTGTATTAAGGCTCATGGCACAAGATCCTAGGATCAGCCATGATAAGACATCCTACCAGAGCAAGCAAGACTAGTAGTGACCCATGGCAAAAAGATCGCTACTTATCTACCTAGGCTGCCAGAAACACACTAGCGGTCGAAGGGACCGCCTTAAAACAAATAAGAATTCTCCTTCTGCCTATTTCCAATCGTCACAATACCAGAGATAATCATGATGTGATGGAGAGAATAAAACTCCATGAATAATCCTGGCAAGCTCTAACCAAGCCAAACACTACTCAAACCATTGCAACACTTTGATTAGTCTTGCATTTCTTCATGCAATCATAATCTAAACTGCTACCAAACAAAACATTCTGAACAAGAACCAAATATCTTACCACAAACATAAACCACGTACAAAACCAATCTACGGTGAAGTCAATTTTTAAAATGAAGAGAACTTACAAGCTACACAATAGTTATCGCTTCCCACATAGATGCCATGGACTCGTGTAGTATTCCCCTATCCAAAACAATTGTTGAAATGAACTTCACTCCTTCCTGCACCTGCTCTGCTACTATCAAAGGTACTCTGTCGAAGTCTTCGTCGTCCATCAGATTTGTGAAATACCCCCCGTAATCCACAACTAGCAAATTGTCTTCTACTAGTGCACCAGACCGAGTTAAAGAAATGTAAGTTCGTTTACAAAACAAGCAAGGGCAGTTGTTGTCTTTTGTGATGCCTAGTATGTAGGTCCTGTCTGCTCCATCTGCTCGGAAACAGTTCCATATGGTATCAAAGTGCACTTGTTGCACCCGGCCCCAACCATACTTTTCCTCGAGCTCATCATACGTATCAGTGTCAGGATGTAATGAAGCTACATGAGCCAATACGTCAAAATATTCCTTAGCCTTGACCTCGTCCCAATACTCAGGATATTTAGTAGCAAACATCATTCCTCTTATAAGTTCGACCATCTGATCATCACTCAATTTCTCCTTCAATGCCCTAAAGAGTCTCGGAATAGGAAGATCCCGTTCCATGCTGGGTTGATCTGGTTCTATCACTGCGACAATTTTCGCTGGAAAGACCCGAGGACTCGACACCATTAGTCCTACGTTCTCGTCGTACATGCAACTGCCATCATGGACAACCACTCCCATATTTAATCGCATTGGATGTGTGAGAGAATCCCAAGTTGGCACCATGCGTTTCCCCATTTCCTCCAACTTAGGCCCAAAGAGGTGCAATATATCCATCTGTTTGAGGTTATTCACGCATTCCTTCATCACCACAACAGCAACCTCCTCAAGCGACGTGTCATCATATGTTGGAGTGATATTGACGTTGGGAATAAGGCCAAGAATGCCATACACTCTGTCCTTCGCCACACTGCATTTGACGTAAGAGGTAACTGAAAGGGCATCATACATAGTACACTTTGCCTTAGCTGACCATCTGCTAGCGAGATTCCATAATGACCTTCCACGAGGATCCATGTGGCCACTAGTCATCCAATTAAACTTGTAAGCAGCATAAATTAGCAAGCCCCAACATTTCTGCCATGCTTTCAACCCAGAAACATCCTCCACAACGTCTTTGTCAACGGGGGCCATGTATATCCTCGAAGCTAATGTACTCTCTTGCATCGTCCATAGCCGCTCATACCACTCATCCTGTCCCAACTCTACATAGCTCTCTATATACGCCTCCTTATCAACATGACTCAACATGTCATCAGGTGATAGCTCATCGGGAAGTGCCTGGAATTGTAGAAATGTGCTCATGGTCTCTCTCAGGAGCTCCAAGCGAGTGCTATCCAGCAAGATCACCGTCGCTTTGGTCTCCCCATACACAGAACCCATTTTCATCACTTCCCTCGACTTCTCATCGTCATCCTCCTGGTTGATACAGATGTTGTCCAGCCACAAATTCTCCCACCCATACCTTTCAGCAATGCTCAAGAGGCGCCTCATCTTCTCTGGGCTGCTAATCTTGATCCGATGGGATACACCTTGCACATTCTCTACCTCGCATTGCGCATCTCCCCACACATGCGACACTGCCACCACATCCCCAATAGCTACACCAAAAGAACCCATTTCGTGCACGCTAAGGCTAGCGCTCGTCTCCATACCTCCTATCCTGGCGTAGCCCCATGGCTGTTTCTGGAAGTCTACTCGCAAGAACTTAGACATCTTGTGGCGTCGCTGACGAAACGGACCGGATGCGCGCAACCCTAATTTGTAGATTACCAAAGTCGAAGACCACCAAAGTCGCAACTTTACAAGCTAGTATCCTTAGTCGAAGATAACTGTAAGTTTGAAAACGATCAGAAACAGATCTAGCAGATTTGAGCATTGCCCACACCGTGTCAACTTATCTGCTCATCCATAGCTAGCCCAGCTTGTTCGAGAATGAACGGAACCGAAGTGCACCTGCAACGTCGACATATTGCACACCAAGTGAAACCCCAAGTCAAACTCGAGGTTTGTGTGCACCCGCTCCAGAAGTTCAGTGGTACGTGCAGCAGAAGGTTACACAGATGACACAGCTGGAAAACCCTGAGCCTACAGACACATCATACGGACGATCTAGAGCACACCAGACCGATCGAGCTGCGCGCACTCCCAAACCCGTTACAAGCCGACGGCCTCAATCGGCGTAGTTCGATGGTATCAATATTCACGTGATCAAGCTGTTCGGGATCAGAGCCGAAGTGAAAGAAAGTGCTCCGCCTCACACTCAATCCTGAACCTCTCCGTGAGAGACACAGCGAGAATCCCCGAACCCAACTCCCTCAAGCATAGAATTAAGGTAAGCCCCCTAAAACCGACAAGTTAAGGAATGTGCATATGTGGAGAGAGGAGATAATTATGCTTCCATTTTTCAGTGATAGCCAATATAAATACAATTCCAACCAAAGTGATTTCATATTTTTTCGATGAAAACTGAATTAGTTATGAATTTTCAAACTGTGCAGCCATGTTTAGTGGGTGGCCAGCAGTAGGTACCCCATAAGCAACGATCAAAAGTAAGGGTCTTGACTAATAGCAAACTTCCATTTGGAGCTGAGTTGGTGGTAATTGGATGGAAGAGGGTTGGATATACCCCAATTTTATAGGCGTTGGCTATGGGTTTTTGTTGGTTACGAGGGGCTTTCCTTTTATTACTCGCACTGAGAAGGATACCATATTACCAGCAATGGCGAAAGACGTGGCCAAGTCACGGTCAAGTCATTGTGAAGCTGGCCACTGTTGACAACAGAGGCTTCGAGATCCGAAGTTTGACGGTCAAGTAACCAGTGGCTTTGGGCCCACTTCATGGCCAGTACTTCCACGGCTTCATGAACAGCGTATCACTAAGTCAGCAGACCCGGATGCTACTTTAGAATTCTCTACACGTTCTCCACACGATCTCTCCGAATATTGTGCGTACTCAGGTGCCAATTACACACGTACCCACACACGTTTCAACAAGACTACTTGGGTCGAAGTATTTGTAGGATAAATGTTCACACCTCTTGAATGAGTCAAATGAATGATCAATCTCATACTTGTGTACAAAGAAATGAATTCCTACGAAGTTTGCAGATAGATAGAACGTGGTATGAAATAATGGCTTTCAATTTGACCAGGCATCAATCTTACTTGTTGGTTCCAGCAACATGGACTGGCATGTGGCTCAGGCTCTCATCCGGAAACAGTACTGTAATGCTAACCCAAAGTCTACAATTTTTGGCTTGAAGTTCTTTTGCAACAAGATGTTGAAGGGCTTTGATATCGCGATGGATGATTTTGGGTTGAGCCTGTGAGTGGAAGTAGTGCATGCCACGCACCATTACCAGTCAGATGTTGTCCTGCACAACCCAACTTAGTACTAGAAGTTTTGTTGCTGGATTGCTGTTTCTGGAGGTGACCGTGTGCATTCACGTCCACGACGTTTTGGTACCACAATTTGAAGAAATATTGTCCGTTTCCGTTCATGCAAATTCTCTTCTCAAGCCCACGGAAAAACAAACCACGAAAACAAACCACGAAAACAAACAGATCATCATGATGAAGTCTTTCACTGCAAGTTGCAGAAGCTAATTAATTGAGAGTATCCATTGGGGTCTACATAATTACAGATGGCTGAGAGAGTGACACAAAATGAGCTGAAGGAAGTCAAGGACGACGACGACTAGATCTGTGCTAAGTGTGTTAATCTACATGGAGATGCAACACACTTCTACCAATACACTTCATCCAGAAACATTTCAAGTGTTTGGTTTAAACTCAGTTGTGCGTCAGAATTGTTTTCCGGAAAGTTTTTACAGTGCCCTAAAAGTTACTGCCATCCGTTCCCACACTCCAGAGGCCACAATCTCCACAACCTAACTCTACACCATCAAAGAGTTAAGAGGTTGCAGCTAGTTCACCGGCCTTCATAATCTACCAAAATATAGTCCCGGTAAATCATTCACGCAAAGCCGGATTCCAACTACAACCACATCCAATGAATCAAACAAGGAAGATATAAGAATGACAACAGTTCTAGTGCTAAGTAATCCACATAAGTAAGTCAACCTTCCACGGGGATCAAGGGATCTCATCCAATATAAGGGTAGAAAACCGGGAATACTCCGAACTCAGGCTTAGCCGGAATTTCTCTTGGTGTACCAAAAGGGGGGATGCCATCCCTCATCCCCACCAATCCAAACACTTCACTCTTAAACAATGCTATCATAAATAGCAATGGGCTTCTCGGATCCCATCCGATAAGCAACTCTACCCGGTTCAACCGGTCTAGGGTTTGAAGTACATCCCGGATCTTATTCCACCATTAACCCCTAAAGGACCACGACCTAATTCGCTCTAAAACCAGTCCAAAACTGCCACTGTCAAAAAGAGATATGAAATTCACATTTTAAAGTGAATTTTGGATTTTCAACCGTAAGATCTTAAAATAGACTTCCATATGAACATGCCATCAAATTTTGGTTGCAATCCACCGCACGGATTGATAGATATTAGTGTTTAAAGTCAAAACAATGGTTCATTTTCATCCCTGCGTTGAGTAGATCAGCTGACTTTGACATCATTTTGTATCAAATTTTTGCATTGTACAAGGTCTAAATCTTTTACCATTGTCTTAAGCATGATGTTGTTACCCTACACACCAATTTTTAGAGGTAAAAAAGGGGTGTAGCATATTCAAAACAAGTGTGCAAGGAGTGGAGGTTCAAAAATTGCCATTTCACATTTTATTTTTTTGTGAACTACGTATGTATTCAGATGATAATCCAATCGGTCAATAAGAAATTTTTCACCATATATTGTTGTTGAAAAAAAAAAAAGTGAAAAATATGAAGATCTCTAGGTTTTATGTAGAAAAGATGAAGTTTTTTTCCCCCGTTGCCCGACAATGTGTGAAAATGTTTGACTTGGAATAAAATGCCTTTTTACACTAAAGACAAGATTTTTTTTTGAAAATTTCCAAATAAGGAAATATTTTTTACATGTGTGAAAAATCTCAATGTCAATAGAAACTTTTGTCAAAATTTTTGGAGGTGCCCGAAGTCCCACTTTTGGCTTTAAGTGGTACTAACTTTCAAACCACAAATCCAAAAAAAATAAAAAAAATATGTCCACGAAGCTCTTATCAGATCATATCTTGAAAAAAAAGTTGAATTAAAAAGGATTTTTTTTCGAATTGTAGGTACATGCCCAAAATCCAAAATGACCCCGGGGGGACGTTTGGTCCTTTAGGGGTTAAGCCTGGATATCCTACTCCCTCTAGTAGCATCAACTCACATTCAACCACATAACAATCAACAAACGACAACCTTGTTCATCCTAGCAAAGACCCACTACGACTCTAGGAGGACTCAATTCCATCCCTCTCTTCTCGCACAAGCTCAACAATGGCTCTAGACACAAGCATGAACGTAAGACACAAGCAAAGCAATAAAGAAAAGAGTACTTAAACCAAGAGCCCAATGCTCCTTAAGTACACAAAGGTCACTAACAACCCTCCAAAATTAGATCCTCAAAAGGTGGGAAACAACATTCTAGAATTGAAGGTTGCCTAATCACCGACAGATTACCTATTAGACCGGTAAATCGGAAGACTTCTGGTCCAAGACCGGTAAAACATTCTCTAATACAAGTAGGTAGCCGGAGAAATCACTCAAGTGGTGGTAACCGGGTGCACAATGGGGCCCCATCAACATCACTACACTCACCCTAGCGTAAATCTAATACCCTAGCAACATCCTATCAACCGATAAAATAAATCCACAATGACATATAACACATAACTTAGGCTCAATCGGAAGACTCATCCGGAAGAATGAAATTATCTCCAGGTTGATCCATGAGAGGATTGACTGGAAGATTGGGAGTATCCACCGAAAGGTTCGAAGTTTCAACCGGGAGATCTACCGGTGGATTGGGAGTATCCACCGGTATATTGGGAGTATCCACCGATACATGAGAAGTCTCTTGTTCATTCCCGAAAGGTTTAACCGGAAGGCCTCGTTGCCTCTTATAGACTTTCACATCCCACTCCTTGAAAGATAGAGAATTTGCTCGACTCATTTGATATAGAGTAGCTGGATCATCATCTTTTGAAGAAAGAGAACAGGTATAGATAAACCTTCTCTTCTTCCAGGTTGGACTCCGGTCTTGTTTTGATATGGTAGTACTCGTCTATCCAACAAGTAACTTGGTCAGTGCCACCATGATTTCTTGTGCCTTGACCTTCGTGTCAAGGTGCTCCTTCCGGGATGTCTCGAAATCCTTTTCCACCTTGGTGAACTGTCCCGAGTCCTCCCGGGCTGCAGCAAAAATGTCTCCGGTGTTGTCTAATCCAAACACCATCCGGAGAGCCTTCTAAAGACTTTTTGCTTCCAGAAGCTCCATCTCAATCTGCTGGATATCCCGGGTCACATCCCGGGAGAATTGGTTATATTCTCCACCAGTGTGAGATTCTTGGATGACCGGGGAGGTGGTGGGGGTTTTTTCGGTGAGACCAAGATGACCTTTCCTTGTCCAAGAGTGACTGAGATGATGACTCCTCCCGTGGGATTGTCGGTAATGCCAACCGTAGCTCAGTGAGTTGGAGAAAGGCTTAGGGAGCCGTCCCTTGACTCCAAACTCTCTTCTCTTCCGGTTCCAGACAACCATAATACTCCTGCAAGTACATGAGGTTTGGAATCAAGAAGGTCTTGAAACATCCACCTTGTTGAATTGCCCGGAGCTCTGGTAGAATTGCTTCTTCCACCAAAGACCCCCAGTCCGGAAATGAATCTTCGAAGAATGCCTGTATGTAGGTGGTGGGCGGCCGCGGTGTGATTCTTTCACGTCGGTTGGGATGGAAGATTGGATTTAAAAACTCAACACTCATCTCAACCGGTTGTTCGTTAATTGATCACTCCAGTAGCACTCCGATCCGTCGTAGGAATTCGATAAGTGCTTATCCAGCAACTCCTACTTCACCTCAAGCATCCATCCCTCTTCCTATTGAAAGGAATATACCTCAAGCCATATTTTTGTAGTCTATGTCCGGGGATTAGCATCGTAGACTTCTCGGGGTGCCCCGAGAGGTAACAACTCCGCAGCCACATATTCCTTTCGGAAGATCCACGGTTTCTCGTATAATCCCATGCAGTCCATCCGGGTGAGATCTGCCTCCAATTCTCCTCCTTGCTCTGCTCCTCCCACTTGTTAGGTTCAATCTTGGAAAGCTTCAACGTCCCTAGTGGAATCATGTTGTCCAAAATGGACTAACTCCGGGATGTGCCTGTACTTTCACCAATCGCCCTATCAACTTATCACAATTTTCGATCCGACCTAGAAAACACAAATATATCGGGTAACCGGTGTACTTTCTCCGGAACACTTTTTTAGATTAACGTGGATGTAGGCATCTCACGCATCTAGTAACACGACTAACAAAACAATATTACAATTGACCACTTCAAGCCAAAAAAGATGATTTAGGAAAACAAGAAATTTTTAAGGAGGTTTTCCAGGTGACCGGAGAGACCAAGAAAAAGATGGAAAATTTAGGCAAGACCTAGGAAAGGGGGAAAAATAGGGAAAACATAAAGAAAGACTTGCCACAATGCCAGGACAATGGAAAACACATGATGTGACAAAAAAGTAGACGCACAAGTTACAAGAACTCAAGATCTAGGACGTATGAGGTCTAAGTAGAGTCTACCGGAAGACTTTTCTCTAGACCGGAAAGAAAGCAACCGGAATTCACCCTGGGAAAAAGGAAAATGAAAAGAGATTTAACAAACGAGATAGTTGTACAAACAAGAAAATTCATCAATTGGCAAGAATCACATGGTTCACAACTCTTGCCACCTCCTTGTTGCACTCGCAACCTCCTTGAAATCATGGTTAGTCTCCAAATCTTCTCGCTGTGGTTGTGAATCTCGTTGCACCTCCTCCACTCCTAGGAATCTCCACCTCCTTTTGTGTCAAAAAGCTCCTCTATCACACTCTTCCACATCGCCAATTAGCAACTTTCAAACCCTAGGTTGCAACTTCCAAACCCTAGGTGGTTGCAACTCTCTTTCCACCCTTCTTCTTCTTCTTCATCCTGGTTGTATACTTGTGCTCGTGTTGTTGGTGATCTCTCTTGTGCTCGCAGTGTTGGTGATCCCTCTTGTACTCATGTTGTTGGTGATCTCCCTTCTACTCGTGCTGATGTGATCTCCCCTTGTGCTCGCAATGTTGGTGATCGCCTTGTGCTCGTGTTCATGGTGATATCCCTTGTGTACGTGTTGTTGGTGATATCCCTTGTGCTTGTGCTGTGATCTCATCCTTGCGCTCGCTTGATACCCCTACGGCCTGATACCCTTCAGTACACGGTACCTGGTTGGTATCCGGTACCGGCAGGTTATCAACTGGTTTTTTATTTTTATTTTTTTCCTTATCATTTCTTTTTCTTTTCTTTTCTCATTCATAAAAAATCAAATTCTTAATCTTTCAAAATACAGATTTAAGTTTTCTACAGCGAATAAAGTAGAAAGAAAACCTAAACAACTAAACTAAAAAGAAACATTAATAAATAGTCTATCTACTTGATGAAGACTTTGACTAGCTAAATTAATTTTAAGTGGTGATTCGGACTTTTGTCCCGGAGATCCTTCCCGGCATTCTTCTTAGGTTTTACCGGGCATAACCTTGGTGGTTTTAAGGCTCGGTTGTATTACCACTATTACACTAATTAACTAGTTAAGCATTCACCTACTTTCACTAATTATTATACAACCTACTTCTACGTACTACTAACTACTTTGTCGGCTATCTAACCTAATAGTCACAATTTTAGCTAATTTTTTTGGTACGGGCCACCAAGTGAGAGTTTCAGATTCCCACAGTAGGTTTGAAAAATAGCCTACGAGAAGTACAACATGGATTGTGTTGCGCCAATTTTTAAGTTTGGCCGCTCTTTGGTGATGGTTTGGGGACCTATCGCAGGTTTTAAGAAGAGCAAACTTTTCCGCATAGCAAAAGATGTCGTACAACACTTGACTTCGTAGACGAGGTGTATGATGGTGAATTAATCCATTCTTCATCAACCATCAAAAATCCTAACTTGATGGAAGATGGTGCCCAATCCACCAATGAAAGGCACCAAAGCTCTGGAGGAAGTTGCGTCTGATTGAAAAGCTTGAATGGCGAGCAAACAGCCCCAATTTGAATCTTATTGAGAATGCCTGGGCCAAGATGAAAATAGACTTCCAAAAGTGGCCTAGAGCTGATAATGACAACGAGATGTGGGCACATTTGCAAGAAATTTGGAAAGGCCTTGATCCAGAATGGTTGCAAAGCTTAGTAGACATGCTTCCAGATTGAATCCAAATTGTGCTTGCAGCAAAATGAGGGTCGACTCGATGGTAGCATACCTCCATATGAAAACCCTAGTAGGTACAAGATAGTACTTCTACAATCTTGATACTTCTATTAAGGCTTTTCAATATGTTAGAGAAGGTGTGTGTAGTTACAAAGCCATTCAATTTGAAGTGTGTGTCTAATGGTTGTTTTTATATAAAACACTACAAATACCATTTGAAAATAAGAAACGACAACCTTTATTAGAGGATACTACAGAGTGGGGTGACACCCAAATTAGCGCCTTGTGCAATTTCAGGGATAGTGTCCACACTGCTACCAACTTTGATTCCCTTCTGAGGGCTGAAAAATTGTTATTTTGCCATGAAATTTTTGACATAGAATCACCTTATGTTGAAAACACGTGCACCAAGTTTCAAGGCTACAAGATCTACACAAAAAAATATATTCAAGATTAACCAACAAGGAATAGCTGTAATAAAAGTTTCACAGCTGTCAACTTTGACACCCTCCCAAAGATTGAAGAAATATTTTTTTCCCATGGAATTTTTGAAGTGGAAACACCTTTATATTAGTTATACGTGTGAAGAAATTCAAGTCCAAAAGATCCAAAAAAATGATATTCCAAAACTACCAACAGGTGTAGGTGTGAGAAACAAAGGAGAAAATTGTTTCATAACTTCCAACTTTGACAACCTCCCTAGGGCTGAGAATTTGTTACTTCAACATGAACTTTTTGTCACAAGATCAATTTTATGCTGATAACATATGTGAAAACTTTCAAGGCCAAAAGATACACACAAAAATAGTTATTTAAAATCTACCAACATGTATATCCCCCATTAGCGTCAATCACTGCTTGTAACCTAGATGGCATAGAATGACATAATTGAAGGAGCTTTGTATCACTTATTGACTTCCACTCTCTTTTAAGAACTTCCTTCAACGCAGCTATGTTTCTAGGACATGCCTTGTCATGTTGTACTGCATCTTTTAGAATATTTCACAAGTTCTCAACAAGTTTGAGATCGGGAGAGTTTGCATGCCAGTTGAGCTTCTCAAGAAGGCGCTTTTGTCTTCATTCTTCACATATTTTGCTGCGATGGATGAATGCGCCATCTTCCATGAGCACTGCATGTGAAATTTTACCCATGAAATGAGATAATTCCTCTTTGTAAACCACTTCCACAAAATCCTTTGCAAAACGTCAATTTTAAGCATAAAAACAACTTTTGACTTTTGCCTTCCAGCAAATGCACCTCAAATCATCAAGGAAGTCCGTCCACTATTAAAAGTAAGAACTACACAATTTGATGAATAACGTTCATATGCAATTCTCCAAACATGAACTTGTCTCGAATTTTTCCCAATTTCAAAGGTAGATTCTCATGTCCAAATAATACGCTCTTAATCTTCTGCGCTCCATCCAACGTACTTTTGAGCAAAAGCCAGCCTTTGATATATGTGACGAGGTGTGAATGATAGGTTTTTTACTACAATTCGATTGAAAATGCCACTTCTACGTAAGAGCCTTTGAATGGTACGTCCACACACTGGAATAGGGAATATACTAGCAATCTTTGATACTGACGTGTGACGATTCTTTTTTGAGTAACGCAAAACACTACGCACATTTTCTATCACTAAGTTTTGTAGTGTGACTTCCACAACAAGGTTTGCGCTTATAAGTTCCATCTTTTCTAAAAAAATTACCAATCCTTGAATTGTTCTAACATAAACGCCTATAGTGACAACAATTTGAACTTGAGTACTTTCTCCCTCACTCATACCTATCATATATCCACAAATTTCATCTAATATCGCCATGTGAAATATGTTGGACTTTCTTTTACTATGCTAACAAAACCTTAAACTTTTATTAACAACAATAACAATTTCATACAGAATGAGCCATTCAACAACAGTCACTCAATCACATCACTCAATCCATTAGGTATAACCACATACACATCACTCAACCTAGTAGAAATAACCATGTACACATCACTCAACAAGCATAAGCAAGCATGACTAAATTACTCTTGCATCACATCACTCATGTCTCATACATAAAACACTCTTTCTCTCTGCTCTCACCACTACTCCAACATTCAATGATCACAAATCACACAAAACATTCCCTTAAGTTTACACAATAGTGCTCAATTGATATTTAGAGGAGGAAACTTCGTCATGCATGTATGATGCAAGTGGTTTTTTTTATATGACAACTCCACACTTCTACATTTAAATGTTATTGATTTCTTTTAGATGCATTTATGATTAGGCATTGTGTCACATGGATAATTTCAATGAGGAAGCATGAGGTGTCAAAGATATTTCAATATTTTCACCATGTCCTTGAATTGATTATTGTAGTTACACACGTTGGTAGATTTTAAATAACTATTTTGTCTATATCTTTTGGCCTTGAAAATTTTCACACATATTATCAACATGACAGTGATCTCGTGTTAAAAATTTCATGTTGACAAAACGAATTCTTAGCCCTAGGGAGGCTGTCAAAGTTGAAAGTTGTGAAATGATTATCCCCTTTGTTTCTCACAAATACACCTGTTAGTAGTTTTGGAATATCATTTTTTTGTGGGTATTTAGGACTTGAATAGTTTCACACGTATAATTAATATAAAGGTGTTTCCACTCCAAAAATTCCATGGGAAAAAAATATTTCTTCAATCCTTGGGAGGGTGTCAAAGTTGGCAGTTGTAAAACTTTTATTACAGCTACCCCTTGTTGGTATATCTTGAATATCTTTTTTTGAATAGATCTCTTGGCCTTGAAACTTGGTTCAATTGTTGTCAACATAAGGTGATTCTATGTCAAAAATTTCATGGCAAAATAACAATTTTGGAAAAAGGCATGGGAATTGCACCTAGTATATCAAACCTGAACAAGAATAAAAAGGGTCCATTTCTTATGTCCAAATCATCTATGATTGCAATGAAATACAATTGACTGAGGCATAATTGTTGCTTTGAGTTATGTGATGTTTCAAGTTTGTTTGACATTCACTTCAAAGCTATGTTGCATTGAAGTCCGTTGTTGACCAATCTTCTCGATCTGTAGTCCAACTTCTCAAAATTGGCATATTTTTGGCATGTCACCAAAGCATATTACAAGATTCTATAAAGAATATACATGTATGGATTGATAAAATGGTGATATCTGCGCTCATGCAAACAACAAATAAGGTAAATAAGATAATTGGCAAGTAAAGAAATTTGCATATATGAAGGAAACAAATTTTAATGCACTTATTTTCCGGTGATAGCAAATGGAATTGCAATTTCAACCCAAGTGATTCATGTTTTTCCAATGAAGTGTGAAGTCATATTTAGTTGGTGGCAGTCAATAGGTACCTCCCAGAAACGCTAACCAAAAGTAAGGGGTCTTGACTAATAGCAAACATTCATTTGCATCCAAAAGAAAAAAAATTAATGCAAGTCAAACATTTTTACACAGTGATGAACAACTTTCCAAATATAAAAAATTTCTTTCCACATGAATAGAAATTCATCTCTAAATCTCCACATGTTAGAGAGTTTTAATACCTTTTTTTTTTTTATTCATACTAGTACAAGATGCACTTCTCTGATCATTTGGAAGTTTACAAAAAAATAAAATCAATATTGCTAGTTTTTGAACCTTTGTTCCTTGCATAATTTTATTGAATATTTCACCTTTAAAAACTAGCATCATGTACACCATGATGGTATAAAATCTAGACCTTATGTCATATAAAAATTTGACACAAAGTGAAGTCATAGCCTGCTCATCTTCTCAACATAGGGAACAAAAAAAACCATTTTCTTCAGATAGTTCAATTCACTTCACACACAAAAATCTTTCAGTTTATGCGGTTAATTCTTTCAGCTAATGCAGATTTGTGAGCATGTGGTTTTATTAATTCCATGCAAACCAAAGATTCCATACCTTGGACCATAAAACCTAAATGTTTGAAAAGGGACAGAAATGGGGACATTTACCCCACATTTAGCAATACGTGATTCCTTCTAAACCATCAAAAAGTTCACACAATGATCTGGAAAATCCTAGCTAATACAGTCTGGCTGCCAGGATTACACTCATGCCGCAGCCTGAATAACATCTACTCAACCTTTACAAAAGACTTGTTCTGGTGTAAAGACCATAAACTGGATTCATTCTATCTACACGAGTCAAGAGAATGTACTAACCAAGTGTAGACTACTTGGATTTCTTCTGTGCTTCCTGCAACAACTCGTTAGCCTTGACTTGTGCCTCCCTAATTAACGGCTTTGAAGCCTCCACTGCTTTCGCCGCCATGGGCTTTGCCTGCTCCCACGCCTTCGCAACGTATGGCTTTGCTGCTACACCAGCCTCCTGCGCCTTCGCCCATGCCTGCTTGCAGTAATCATGTTAGACAATGCAGCACTAATTACTGATCATTGGTGCAATGCACTACTTTGCAAAAGCTCAAAACTAGTGACTGCTGAAATTCTTACACTACAGGAAAATCTAGTGTTACTTCAACTAAATACTCTCCTTCGCTGTAAAATCCACCCTCTCTACTGGTAATAATCAAATGCACGAATCAATTTATGCCGGACATCGGCGGTATTTGTAACATCACCCGAAGTTCTGATAAGATATTCTCTCATTAAACTATGGTCTTCTCCTTCAATCAAATACGGAAGACACCATTGGTGGTCTCTGAATTTAGATTACCTTTGAGAGTGAAAAAAGAGTTTGCAGGAGAATATTACCTTGATGAAAATTATCCGCCTCTCTCCAAGTTTGAGCTGATTTTAGGTTCATTACGAACTGTTTGGAGGTGACTTTTACATGAAAAAGAAAAAGTACTTGGGGTATCTTCGAGATCAGACTTCGGGTGACTTAACAAACTCTACCACTGCAAAGAACATTGAGGGAAAACATGGGCCATCCTCTTGTACCTGTTCTGCCACAGGTTTAGCCTTAGTGTAGACATCCTCTGCAACCGGCGTCGCCTTGTCCACAAAGTCGTCCACTTTCTGTAGATCATTGGACCAACATAAGGAATACATAAGGACATCGCTGAGAGGAGATTCAAAGGAACATAGATCAAATAACAGAGGACAAATGGTAAATGGTAAATTCAGAGGACGTACATCTTGAATCTCCTTTAATTGCTTTTCTGGTAAAACGAACAAAACAGCTCCAACCCCGAGCGTCGCCAATAGCAAGAAGAATTGTGACACAAACAGAGGTAGAAACCCATGTGTCTTCTTCTTGATGGTCACGCTTGCTACACCGGCTTTCTCACGAGCAACCTGGTCCACAAATTCCACCAACTTAAAAACTCTTGAAAGATGCAACAAATCAAGGTACTGTACACATCTTCTTCCCAGCAAGTTGGAGATAGTTCTGTGCTATCATGGAGGAGCAATGAAATGGCGCAGATTCAATCTATTCATGGTGAGGAGGTGAGGACCTTCTCAACGGCAGCTCTTTCACGCTCAGCTGTGGAGGCAGCTGTTTCGCGTGTTCTACGAGCTTCAGCTTGTTTCTCAGCTTCACGTTTCTCAGCCTCTCGTTGCCCAGCTTCTAGTTTCTCAGCTCTAATTGACTCAGCTTCTCGTTCTTGTCGGGCCTTCTCTGCTGCTTGCTTGAGACGCTGGAGGGATAAAAAGACGCACATTGCATGTCAGGTATCAAAGAGTGGTGTTTCCAAGTACAATTTGTATGTGCAGTTTTTGTAGACATGATAGAGTTATTTGTCAAGTCACCCAGAGTTTGCAAAACATAGATCCCCTCTTCTAATTTATAATAATACTATTTGTTCAATCTAGATAGCTACTAGATCAATAAAAGAGCTTGATGGTCTCTAAAGTCAAAGTAGTTCTAGCTGACTTTGACATTGAATAAGTTACCATGAATATTGGCCACTGTTCTCTCCTTTGAGCTGATTTTAGTTTAAATAAGAAATATTTAGAGCTGATTTTCATCAAAATAGAAGAAGAGAAGTAAAACTTTACGAATAACTCTGATAAACAAGTAAAATATTATCATTTTCTCTCCAGATTATCTTCATAAGAGGCACATTGATGATGACAACTTACAGCTGCTGCTGGTGAGACGCTTGGTTGCTCCAGCTGCGCGGCTGGGGCTGGGGCTGTAGCTGGAGCCTGAGGTTGGAACCCCTGCCTTCCTTTCTTCTCCTAAACACAGACACACATACTCGTGGTTATCAACTATTACAAGTCCCTGCATTTCAAAGTTAATCACAGATGCAGGGGACATTCTAGTTATTGAATACAAGCAAGTCCTCAGATATAAAACATACCTTAATTTTCCTAAGAAGATCCTTGTACGAGTCTAAATTGTCCGTTTCAACATCCGCGGCTGCAGCATGTGGTGCAACTACAGCTTCCAAGACTGGAGCGCTCCCTGCTCAAGAGCACTTCAGCTAGTTAGCATTCTTCCATTCACGAGACACAAATTTCAAGCAAAGTACTTCCATTCCAAAAAACGCTAGACTCATGAACTCAAACTGAGTGATCACGCATCCCAAACTGAATTGCAATCATCGGTCAATGACTCCAATCTTCGTCTAACCCTAGGTGTCCGCTGCCATAGCTCATTAGGCCTCAAATAAAATCACAGAAACTTGGAACAAATTCTAAACCAATAAAAAAGAGAAAATCCTCTCTAAATGATAGGATACTTAAGATACACAGAAATAAAATTCTGGAATACTGAAGAGCCATTCCTATTTTAAGGTGAGCACTTTGGAGCTAAATTCGCTACCAACATGATTTAGTTCAACAAAAACCTAAATCTTAACAGCAAATTCTCGTGTTCGAAAATTAAAGTCGAAAAACTAATCAAAGCAGAAGAGGTTCACTATTATGAAAGAGGCGCATTCAAAAAGAAAAGACGCAAAACAAGAAAATCCTAAACCTTAGAATTCAAGAGCTGGAGCTCACCAATGAGAGCAGCAGCGAAGAGCGGGAGCAGCACGCCACCAACGCGCTCGTGCACAGGCCTGGAGGCGGGGGGGAGAGCACTGCAAGCCACGACGCGGGCGCGGCGTTGGAGTTGCAGCGACGGGGGATGCGCGCCCGGGAGGGGCGCCCCCCGCGACAGCGCCACCATGCTGCTCAAGCTCGCCATCGCCATGGCTGCACCTGCACCACCAACCTGGTTGCGAATGCGCGGTGCGAATGGCTGCGTGGCGACGCGCTCACAATGCACCAACTAAGCAAATCGCACTCGCGGCGGAGCTTTTGTCGATGGTCGATTGGCGATGGCCATGGCGAATGGACGCGAGAACACGAAGTGGATAAGACCAGGCTGGTGCCTCTCGGATGTCAACCGGGTATATGGGTTCCCGGGTATATTGTAACAGTTTACGGGTATCTTGCGGCCGATACAGGGTATTTACCGGTGGCTCCCAGGCATGTGTTGGTATGCTCCGGGTATCCTACGGGAATGGGCGTATTACATTCAAGCAGCACCCATAAACGTGGCCTAGGGGACCACCACCTTTAACCCTTTAACGACAAGGCCTTGCCCGTCGCCCTGAAAATTCTTACGATATACTAGATTCTACACACCAGCATTTACACGAAGAGTATATTTCGTTGTTCACTTTTTGCCCAAAAATCATTGTTGTTTGTTATTGCCTTAACCGATTGGAGATCGGGAAGATGGGTTAAATGGAGGAAAGCATAGCGCACAACTGCTCCAACTAGTGCAAATCAATTCAACAGTTTAATTAGTTGTGGCTCCTTGAAAATTGGTCTCATCGACCTCATTCCGGTCTCTTCGTCGTTGAAAGATTAAGCCTTAATATTTAAACGTCAGTTGGGAATTGTATATGTAGGAACGCAATTTACTTTGTAATATACAAAAAATGTATTGAAACTTAGCAAGATTTGCACCTTTGGATTGAAGAGTCTTCAACTAACATCTTTCATTTGGAGGTCATCTCAATATTTGCACCTTATCATGTTCAAGTACAACACCATACATGTAGAATAAATGGGCATTTTGCAACTTCTCAAATATGTAGTAGGTGCATAATGATCTAAATTGAAATACCATGTGTCATTGGATCGGCCTCAATACTGATACAAATTTCAAACACTATTGTATAATTACAAAATAGTGTTTGAAATTAGTATTTTATGCACACTTTTATCTATGGGTTGCAAAGAGTTTCTAGACTTCGGTCAAGGAGGAAGGACTATATCAATATAAACATCACTTTACAAAATCCAACAAACTAATGCCGACAAATTAATTTCTCCAAGCATTAAAATCTTCAGCCTCTCTTGGAAGACTTCTATGACGCCCTCGTTGTCACGCTTCTTCGCCCATTCTACCTCCCCCAACTCTTCGATCATTTCATGCCAAGCATCATAGTATGCTTCAAAGTTCATATTTACACGTGCAAATTGCATAGTGCAATACTCGCATATCAAAACATACTCTAGAGAGAAATGTTGTAAGGTCTCTACTTATTGAAACAAGCTCAACATATTGTTGGGCTTGAAGAGAAGAGGTTTACAATCCTCGCAAATCCTTCGCCTTCCACTAGTAAAAAATCAATTAACAACTCGCCGAACAATGACAATGAACATGTGGTATTGGCAGAAGCATTGACCTCTTCTCGGACTTTGTTCAAATCTATTGAAGTCCGCATCGTTTGGCAAAAAATTCCCTAATTGGAAAGCGTGTCTATTGTTTGATCACCATTGTGACCATGAGCGTCTAGATAACGTGAATTCAAAACCTGGAAATGACAAAACCCTAGAAAATGTTGCAAGAGAAGAAGCGTTTATTAAAGCTTAGAAAGTGGTGGAAAGGGAAGACACGCTCCAAAAAATTTGAAGGCGATAAAGAGTTTGAGAGATTGGGCGTTAGTACATTAAGGTAGCCCACTTTTAATGTCACAGTGTCCCATATTTGGAACAAAATTATTTTAAGGGTGCATAAAAGAGGAAAATTACATCATTGAATTAAGCATAATGATTGACATCACTAATGAATCTTAGGATCCAAGGGCAATTTGCCATTTGTAATGAGTATTTAGTTTTTTTCACTAAAATTGCTAAAAACGGGGAATTCAATAAAAAAATTTAAACAAATTATTTTACACTTTTGTTGGTTGTCGGAGGAAGCTAACAAGATTCTACAAGTGTGCATGATTTTCAATAAATTCGTTTGTCTTTGAAATAACTCCAAACTCAAAATTAGAATTTTTTTAATATCACAATGTATTGTACCTCTTGACAAGTATAGCATTTCTAAAACATTCCTTGTAGAAGGGATAAAATAATAAAAAATTAGGCCAACATCTAGAATCAAGTTAACTTCTTCATCCAATCAACCAAAATGTAAAATCATATTTTTCAGTTTTTTATTGAATTCTCTATTTTTGTTAAAAAGGGAGTAACTTTAGCGTACCATGACTCGATTGTACTCGTATGGAATACTAAACGGGTGGTGACCTCGACTCTGGACGTCGACGTCCTTCTGTGCCAGGCCAACGTTGGACTTGTCCAAACGCACGTTGTCTACCTCTAGGGCGACGAAAAGCAATAGGACGTCCACGTCAACGTAGAGAAGGTGGACGGAAACCTGTGTAACGTCCACATAAACATATTGGACCTCGTTGAAAACAGACGGAATGGTGTCAGAATTAGATAATGAAGTGACCATACGAATTGGATCAAAGCCATTGCAATTTAGATAAGCACAATGATATACTCTTGTAGGACGTTGTCGTAATTGGGGGGACATCCACTAAAACCAATAGGGTCTAAATTATCGATCGGGCAGTTTGGGCAATTTGGGCAATTTCGACAGTTCCCAAACCTAGAACCAAACCAACCAATTCAGCTATGGCTATGGAGTCATGGCTATGGTCGTGAATGAAACAACTACAATTTGGGGGTTTAGGGAAGAATTCTCCAGTACATTGAATTGGCACATTGGGCTATGGAGCCATGGCTATGGCCGTGAATGAAACAACTACAATTTGGGGGTATAGGGTAGAATTCTCCAATAATTGGATTGGCACCCTATTGGCAAATCTAAAACCGAACCAATTTGGGCTATGGAGCCATGGCTATGGCCGCAATTGATACAGGTACAATTGGGCATTTTCAAAAACAATTGGATTGGCACCCTTTGTATTAGACTTTTGTATTGGATTGGCACTCATTCTTAATTAGGACTTCACTCCACTATAGACACTCCCTTCAATTCGCACCATCTATGTAATATGAACTCAATGTATGGACTTCAGTGTAGATTGTTGTGGACATTTGCATGAGATCGGATGAAGGAAAGTATTTGTTGGTGAAGGACCCCATCAAATCCACTCTCAAGTTTTTGTAGTGCCTCTCAAAATTGGAAATATGGCGCGGAGTGTTTGTATTCTTCTCCATCTTCATTGATAGTTTCAACAAATTGAATAGTTCTTCATGTATTCTTCTCCATCTTCATTGATAGTTTCAACAAATTGAATAGTTCTTCAAGCTCACATGCTGATAGTGACTGAACATTGCAAAGAAGTTTCAGACTGTGTGGAATCATCATCAACCAATTTATGAACATGATCTTCATTATCCACTGAAGAATGTTATTCTTGAAGAATCCGATCTAGTAAATCTCTTGCATGCTATGCTTTACGTATGTAAGATCCACTGTCATCCAAGTCGCTGCTTCTTCCATGGTAGAATCAATGACACACTTTCAACTTTTTCACACCAATATCAGACTCACGACGGTAAAACATCCAGTGCTGCACCCAAAACACAACGACCAGTGAGTAGGAGTCCAGACACTGGGAGGTTTCACGAAAACCAATATACATGCAACGGAGTTTCAGCATATGGACCTGAAACCAATCTCAACAACATACAAGCAGTACAGTTTTAGAATGTAAAAATGCGATAGAGTCTCCAACAATAAATCAGCTTACCTCTTGTAGAAATTGGATTCTATCGAGAGTAACTGCAAACATATGCTCATGTGTAAGCTTACGAAAGCACTAGCGGCACACAACTAAAAGAACTTACTATCTAAGTAATGTGCCAAAAAAACCACCTACAAGAACACAATGTCGATGCCACCGACAGACAAGGATTACTGCACATACGAATAGAGAAAGGTTCATTAGCTATCATTAGTAGAAATTGTGGCTTTGTGGCTACGTTCAGATTTGTTTTAATTTGTATACGATGGAAGTGGTTTGATTTATTGACTCCTGCTTAAAATGTGAAGGCTTGAAAACATTCATCTCCAATCATCCTAGATCAACAAATAATCAAAACTTGCATAGTAGATTACCAACATGTAGATTGTTTCAAATGTCCAAGATCACATTCATCTCCATAGTACCAGATCAGTACAATTGTCCATTAGTTTTGGTAAAATTCAAATAAGACTTGTCCATTAGCTACGGAATTTGATCAAATAAGGCTTTTAGAGAATATCATCCATTAGTTCTTGTAAAACTCAACTGGCTACACTATTGGACAATTATATGTCCCATTGGATACGATACAAGTTCCACAATTGGGTCAAGAATATGTCCCATTGGGACAAAGGCTACTATCATTGGCCCCATTGGATATCATACAAGTCCCATTGGGTCCCACCATACATTCCATCTTGCCTATCAAATTGTGTCAATCTAATGTGAAAAAGAAATGTCATGCTTTCACAATACTTGCTATTGTAGTTGTTGCTTACACTTGGTGTTTCCTTACTTAATTTATGTATGTAAATTGGACATTTAGGGGTTAAATGGAAACTTCGTCAATGGGCATGTGTTAATGGCCGCACTGCTGAAACTAACCAACAAAGAATTTGACGATAGAGAATACAATTCTCAAGCGAGCAAATTTCAACAATACATGAACTAAAAACCAACTACTTTGTGGAGTACAAAATAGGAATTTATAGCTTTGATGGTGGTGGAACAAAGCACTACGCTTCTCCAACTAAAGAAGCTAGCAGCTTGAAAATCCAATGGGGAATTCAGAATCAGTTACTGGGAGACAGAGAGGTCCAATAGCTAGAATATCTTGAGTTGATGAAATCCAATTGAAGAACATTAACCAGTTGAGAACTTCAACCGTCAAAACTTGAGGTACTTAGGAAGGGATTCAAAGAACCCCAATAGGTGGAAATGGTTTGAATAAGAAGTAATAAAGTCAAACAAAAACCCATGCTTGTTTAATTGATTTAAGTTACCTGTTCAATTATATCAAGCCATAGTATAACATTGTATCCTATAGTATCAAGGTACTTGTGCGGCCCACCAAGCTATAGTACCGCTCATGTTTCTAAAATGAACGCGGCTTCTTTCCATACCGCTTGTTGCCATGATCATGGCCCTTTCGAAGACCATTTCGAGCTACGTTTCGCTCGATTCGACGCCATTCGTCTGCTATGCCCCACCGAGTCCCATTATCAATCACCATGTTTCTATGAGAATCAAATAGAAACTGCGATTGGCACATGAGTTCAAGAACTCGTAGGGTTCTGCAGGAAGAGTAGTTCAATTTTATATACAACATCATATCTTGGTGATGTTGTCCACCCTTGTTAGCATCTATGATTAAATCAAAAACTGAACACCAATGAGCAAGGACAGCACAAAAAATTGAAGCTCTGAAGCACACTGGATCACGATGATCCTTATGCTCTTCGTAGAAACAATAGTATGATTCAGAGCAAGCTCTTGAACTGGAAAGATCAATTTGAATCTTAGGCCAATTGTAGTACACCCCATCAAGCTTCCCATCTTTGAACCACATCCATCGTCGATCACATGATTTGCAGAAATCCGGGTGATTGGCAACCTCCTCTGGGGGCTTCACTGACATGCCTAAAGAGTTTCTTGAATAGTATTGACTGAGAGATGGGTGTCGAGGAGGTGGAGGTGACTGCCCATAGTCTTTAGCAATCCACCACAATGCTTCCCACTTGGGATACGGAAAATCATCCTCCCAATTGTCAAATAAGTTGGAGAAGTGTCCTAGGTAGAGATCGTCACCTGTTGCCCAAATTGCTTTCCATAGACTGCCTTCGCCCTGAACAATGCTAGCTGCACGAGGACAACACAATACAGACTCAAAATACTTGGCACCCTCATAGAGCCTAGACATTGGATTGTGGGACCATACTAGCAACTACACTGTCAACTATAGACTATTACTCCTATTGCTACAATTCATCAAAAGATCAAACAAAAACTTTTAAAAAAAACAAAAAATGATCCAATGAAGTGGATCTGATGCCATACCTTGGTGACACTTGGATCCAAAAGACCTTTGTAGTGGGACTTGCATGGCAATAGGCTCTCTTTGATTATCGAAATCCTTCAATGCGTCTCCAAGTTTTTTGCTTGTCGCTTCTTTTGACGGATCTATGGTTTCCTTCAGCTCGTTCACCTCCTCCAGTAGGATCAAATTCTTTATTCTGGCTTCTTTTAGTTCATGCCGGAACTCATGTGTGCTTTCCTTCAACTCATTCAATTCCTGCAGTAGGGTCATATTTTGTTTTCTTGCTTCCTCCAACTCATCCTGTAGTTTGCAATTCTTCATTTTTAGTGTGAGGTGGCTCGTGTACAAAATTTTGGAATGATCCTTCTCCTCTTCCAGCTGCCTAGCTGCCACCTTCTGTTCCTCAATCCAAAAGGTTTGCAATTGCGCAAATTCTTTCTCTGATTTCACCAATTGGGATTCCAGCTGCTCCTTGGTTACAATATGGTCAGTGGATGCCCGTGCAGCTTCTTGGCGCAGTACAA
The DNA here is from genome assembly GCA_963971425.1 of Bryoerythrophyllum caledonicum. Classification (NCBI taxonomy): domain Eukaryota; kingdom Viridiplantae; phylum Streptophyta; class Bryopsida; order Pottiales; family Pottiaceae; genus Bryoerythrophyllum; species Bryoerythrophyllum caledonicum. The sequence continues at coordinate 19,365,747 of OZ020525.1, read as the reverse complement.
TGTTCTCCTCCTGAAGCACCACAAAATTCTTCAACAGTACCAAAATGTGCTTCTCCTTTTCCTCCAACATTTCATCTACATCAAAAATGCTGACGCCAATGTGTGGAGTTGGTGGCTTTGCCCCAATCTGAAATTCAATCAGCATTGACAAGTACTGGGCACTTCGCAGCCCTGTGGTGGAACGATATCCCTCATCACCATCAAGGTATTCCACAATGTCTTCTTTCATTTGTCTAGAAAGATATTTTGCCCAAGCAAATTGCTTTCCTGTCATGATGCCAAGGGCTGCTTGAACAACTACATCGTCTACAAACTCAGCGTCGTCAGCCGTACACCACATTCGTTGTTGAAGGAAATTGACAATATCTTTACATCTGCCTTGCAATAAGGACTTCCTCCAACCTTTACCACAAACCTCAGCCTTTGATCCACCTTCAAAACATTCCTCCACATATTCGCGGAACTCCACAAAGGACTTCGCAGATACCCGATGTATGTTTCTCTCACCATCAGGAGCGGCATCGATGCTTGCAGAATTAACTAGCTTCAAGCACGCTGAAACGTGCTCCTCTGTTATACAAACCTTCGAACCTTCCACCTCTCCCTGAAAGCTTGCTCCATGGAAACTATGTACAAACTCGTGCACTCTTTCAACATCAACCTTGGGCAGTGAAAACCAAGCATCGATGTAGTCCTGTAATCCAGCCATGTCCAGTTGAGCCCTCTGATGCGGGTCAACTAAAAAGAGTGCGTCAGATTTAAATTGTGGGAATCCACAAAAACCTCCGCGTCTCTGGGAACATGAACATGAATCCAACTTCGGTGACATCCCTACAGCTATAGTATTTAAGAGAACCAAATGATCCACCTCCTTTCCTCACTTGCACTGCACTACCAGAAGCACAAGAGAACCACTATTAATGAAAAACCACACATTCAATCTCTAAACATATAGAAGATACTTGTCATCCAAATTCGTTACCAGAAAGACTCATTCCAACTGATATTCGACAAGGATGATCCACATTAGGTATATTAACTGAGACGCAATGAGTTCATATTGCGAGCTAAACATTTTACAAGGGCTAACCACAAAGGAAACAAACTCATCTTAAATGGAGACCAAATAGTTCCAGGCATTGAAAATGAAGAATAATTGCTGCAAAAAAAGAAACTTTGCTGATCTACAACACCACACATCTAATTGGAGCTAAACCTCATAAAACTCTCTAAATGCATATCAAATTCCATGCAGTTTCCGATCGCTGTTGAGTTTGGCAACATCAATTGGTAATCCTTGCAACCAAATATTGCAAGGTCCTACAAATACATCCATCCCTAGTTGTTCACAATCATAGAACTTGGTGCAACAAATATGTCTACCTATGCACTTCCCGATACTGCATTGCATTTCAACGAGTGAGAAAATCATGCAGGCACGCACCTCTTACTGGATGACTTGAGGCATTGAATCTTCCTCTCCACGCCACTCAACCTTGATTGCTCTAATTCTTTAGTCGTTTGAGCATACAATGTATGAGAAAGAATCAAGTAATCATATTGTGTATCAAAAATGATCTGCAATAGTGATTCAGAAATAATCAAGGCAACCGGTGAGCATATAGTGAACCACAATTTGCAGGCAAGAACTCCTCCCTTTCCCTATATAAAAGATTGTCATCTCACTGCAACCAAGCTCCCCGCCTATGGTGCTAGTCCTATGGAATGTAGAAGTACTGTAGGACCCATTGTCAATGACGCCGGACTTGTTGATTGCCACAATTAGTACCACTGTCCCAATAGGTAATCAAGTTACAAAATGGATTTCGTCATCTACAGCGACGGCTATTGGTACTAATGTCCCCGGTGAAGATTAAAAAACGAAATGGTTGCCATCAACCATAGGTGCTGTTGTCCCATTACAGAATAAAACAACATTCTAGTCTTCATCCACCATGGGTACCACAGTCTCCAATGGCAACTAAACAATGATCATGTTAGCCCTCCACAATTGGTGCAAATTTTGGCGATATAGTTCTTTTCTATCTTAGTATATTTTATTAGGTTTACATTAAAATAAAGAAATAGTTGATGTTTGATATTTTGAATATATTTTTTATAATGTATGGTAATAATTTGATTTGATGCTTGTATTACTAAGTTTGTTTTAGACAATGTACAGATACACTACCCAATTCATGATGTAACAATGGAATGGTTACCGCCCTCTATTGGTATTGCACTAAAAATGATGACTAATATTACTCATACTAAATATTTATCAAAGCCTCTAATTTTTGCTCAAGATTTTCATGACTACTAGTTTTTAACAACTAAATTATTTTTTTCTACAAAATAGAGAAACATATTCATAAATAATGTTTGTAAGGATATTCATTGCGTGCAAAAAGATATAGAGTTTTGAAACAAATAGTACAAGTCATACTAGTTATCAATTTTTAGTGTAGTGTCCTAATAGGAAATCAAATATCGGAATGGTTAGTTTTTGGATTTGGAGACTAGGGTTGTTTATGATTTAGAGGTGCTGATGGCCAATGTGCGAAGATTGTTGTAAGATACTTATCTCGTGGTTTAGACACACATGTTAACAAAGACTTCAATGCTATTGATGTTTTGGACTTGGATGTCGCTTTGACAAATGAGTAGGCCTCTTCATCATGAATAGTTGTACATATTAGTTGGTTTAGACAACTAGATTAGTAATTTTGCAACCCTCCATTAAAAGTTAACTTTTACCTTAGACCATAGATTTTGGTAATGGCAATTGTATTTTGATAACAAATTGGCATTTGCAAAACAAGGAGGAAATCAACCTACTCGTCACCCTTTTAATATACACTATTAAATTGGTATTTTCAACAAGAAACTGAACTAGGAAGGTACTGTCTATTGGTCAGTAGATGAGATCATATGCCTATTGATGCAAATACGTGCCGGATAAAAAGGCCGATATAAATGATAATAACAAACTATTCCCAGGCCCAACAGGAAGTTTGGTCCTGCCCCTCTAGGATTGCACGATAAACTTCACTGTTGTGCAACATCAACTAAAAGTTGAACAACATCTCGCCGTGGCCCAATGGAATGATCTGAAGAGCGCCTTTGAAAAAACTCCAAGAAGGTGAGATCTGGAGATGTTAAAGCAGTTGCACATTCAATTGTCAGATTCAAATGTAATAAATATTTGTTGATATCATCAAAACGGTCAGAGTTCAGGTTGTATGCTCTGTTTCGTAATGCAACAATGGAATTATTCAAGATATTTTGCGGTGCGCTGAAGTCCTCATGAGCTTGCAATCCCACAACCTCAACTGCCTCACTCGGGACTGGAAGAGCATCCTGCTGGTGCGTGTCTTGTGCATTTGTCCCCACTGAATTGGATGATGACGCAAGGAAACGAGCATTGTGTTCCTCATTCACAGTAGGAGGCCCCAATCCATTGAAGAGACGCTCATGCATTTGGAATGCAGCCTCAGGAACGTGGCCTGGTATGGAGCGCCCATTTTCGTTGATACTCCTCACACGATGGTTGTTCCAAGCTTGAACATAACAATCCATATCCTGTTGGATTTGTGGCACAAACACTAACTTCAAGGAGCTCATGTGCCACTCATCCGATAACAATAGCAGCCCTTCAGTGCACAAGTAGGTGAACAAGTGCTTGTAATACCATACAACTTTGGTCCATACTTGACCCCACCAATGCTCAATTCTCTGCGAGTACAAAGTACAAAGCTTAGGCAGGTGCAGCTTGAATCTATATTCTGGGAAATTGTATATATGCTACTTCCAATATATGTATACATATTAAGTGATTGGGAAACATAACTTTGATCAATTGTATGGAAATTAGGTAGAAAAAGACCTGATTGTGAATTGAAGAGCCTGTCAAGAAAGGAGTGCAAACATTTGGTCTAGCTCGTTGAATGTCTTCTCGAACAAGACAATGTTCGGCTGCATAGTCTGATCGAATTCGGACAGGATGACCATAGAGATCAATTGCTGACTTGTACGCAGAGTATATAGTTTCTGCCTTCTTGTCTGTAGCAACCTTTGCCCACAACACAAAGTGTGTCCCTCCATCCATTCCTCCATGTATTTTAATTTTCCATTTTGCCAATTTGTCATATGCTGGAAAGAAAAGAACGACAACATTCCATTGGATTAGTGTCAAAGATCCGGATTGTAAACATAAGCTAGACACAAAAATTGAATTACTCGACCAACTGCTATAGCGGAATCAAATAGAGACAACAGCCAATAGTTGTTTGAACTCACAATCCATGTGCCAAAGAATCATAGGCTCCGATATGTCATACTGGCCCCGAGAAAGAGCTCTCACTTGCCTCCGCTGCATGTGTTGCGGTTGCAAAGAGAATAAGGCATTCCGCACCAATTCACGAGGAACACGAAGCCCTAAGGTACTCCGCAGACAAGCAGCAACAGTCCTCATGCCCCAGTTAGAGCCACCACGTGATAGAGGCACATGATCCACAATAGTCTTCACCAACTCATCCAGTTCGATACAATGATACACCCCACCCCATCCAATCCCCTTCAACCGCCTCGACAAAACATTTCTTTCCATGCACAATAAATCTGCAATATCTTTAAACTTCTCCCCTCGATTCAGGGCATCTTCAACAAAGGCCAAAAGCTCTATATCCGAGACCATTGATACAAACTCTGTGCGTGATGCTTCTAAGCCAGCACCACTGCTATAGTCAGAAACATCGTCTGCGGCCACCGAGCTATTGTCACTAAAACTTGCACTGGAATAGAAGCTAAGATCTGATTCCTCATCTTCCATTATGTGCTCCAACTCGTGGAGCGAAAGCACAGTGTCTGCAATGAATTCGTCGCATTCAACCCAGAAGAAGTTCGCAATAGTAGGGAAGCAATTCCAAGTAGTTTGAGGAGAACAGGAAATATAAGGATCGAAGGCACTGAGAAAGCATCGCCTCTTCCCTATTTGAAATCTCGCCACATTCAGCTATCCCACCCATGGAATTATCCGTGAGCCTTGGATAGTACTCTGGGGATCATCATCATCAACAGCGACAGCTATTGGTACCAATGTCTCCAGTGAAGACTAAAAAACGAAATGGTTGCCATCAACCATAGGTGCTACTGTCCCATTACAGAATAAAACAACATTCTAGTCTTCATCCACTATGGGTACCACAGTCTCCAATGGCAACTAAACAATGATCATGTTAGCCCTCCACAATTGGTACCACTGCCCAATAGGTAATCAAAGAATGAAATGTCCAGTGCCCGTCATTGTTACCAGTAGTACCAATGTCCCGATCTCCTGATGGGTGATCATTCTATGGAATTCACAGTAACCTTCATTGCAAAGGAGCTTAGGCGCCTTTCACACTATTCAAGACCCTAAACCATGCAAAAGTGGCTGGGTGTCGGAGTTGTAGAAAAGTAGTAAATGCCATATTCATTAAAATGAGACATTTCAGAGTCTCATTTTATCATGGTGCCTAATTTTAGGCATTTCATTATTTCATTCATTTGAGACTACGTATTAAATTGAGACTCAATCTCGCGTCAAAATCGTGAAGTGTCTGGACATAACATGGATTGTTGAATAAAAATGTATGGATCTTTACTTTTTTCATTGTTCAAAAATTCCTCTCAAAATTCCCAAAAAGGAATTATTATCCAACATCCCCCTCGCAGAAACCCCAGAAGTAATCCACTAATCCTAGTCTGAAAAGTACCTATGACTAATACTCTAAATTTTATGTTTGGTGTAGCGGTACAATTAGTATATTACCCTACAACGCTACTTGCAAACAAGTTGACAATTGGCGTTTGATCCTCCACATCATCAATGTGTTGCCAAGTCCAATGGATGTCCAATGTAATCATAGCTTCTAATCTATTCATAATATAGTCATTTAAATAATTTTAAAATCATATTATTAAATTTCTCATAATATATATCATATTATGATATCATATAATATGAATTATATAGATTTTATTAATTATTATTGTATAAATTATATTAATAAATCATAATAATTATTATGAGTTTATTATTATTATTATTTTTCGGAGTTGTAGAAAAGTAGTAAAACCTGGAATTGAATATTTCAATGATAAAAAGATTGCTGAAACATTTCCTATCGATGGAAAAACTATCTTTCTATTTGAAAGTATTATCCACCCCTGAGCTACATCTAAAAAAACCCATCTAGCTTAAGTTTGAAATATTAGGCACTTCATCCTATGTAGTGTTTTTTTTCTCGTTAATTCATTTTTTGAAATGAAATTGTGTGGTGGGATGTTAACTTGCAGTATCTTACTTCTTGGTGTGTGAAACTCAGAATAAACAGTAGAAGACGAGCCATTCACAGTACCTCCAATGGCTACAACAGGGACCAATATTTATTGATTATTAGTTAAGGGTACAGGCTTCTCAAGCACTAGTCCACATCATTGCTCCAATTGGGTGCTGTTGGATTCCACTATAGGGCCACTTAGGACCTCCAAATTGCCTCCAATTGGGTACTATTGGGTTCCAGTGTAGGGCCATGTAGGCCTCAACCCTAAATCCTAAACCCTAAAACCTAGGTTTAAGTTCTCAACCCTACATCTTAAACCGTAAAATCTAAACCCTAAATTTCCTTGTGGGAGATTTCTTGAGTTTGGGTAGGTATTTGAAATTTTAAAAAATAATTATTTGTGGAGGTATTTTTATTACGTATTTTGGATTTGTGGTTTGAAAGTTAGTACCACTAAAAGAAAAAAATAGGGACTCTGGGCAGCTCCAATTTTTTTGCCAGAAGATTCTATTGACATTGAGATTTTCATACATAATAAGAATACTACCTTCTTTGAAGATATTCCCTACATTGAGTGGATCAGCGAAATTTGACTACAGTTGGTGTTATATACTTGCAATACATATGATCTAAATGCATTACCATTATGTTTAGCATGATATAAATAGAATAATATTTGTATAATAATATAATATAAATATTATATTGATATGCGGTTAAAATATTGTTAATAATATATTGATATTACATAAATAGAAATTTAATACTATATCAATACACTATAAATATACTATTAATATACTATAAAATTATTTAAATGACTATATTATGAATAGATTAGAAGCTAAGATTACATTGGACGGCCATTGGACTTGGCAACACTTGATGATGTGGAGGATCAAACGCCAATTGTCAACTTGTTTGCAAGTAGCGTTGTAGGGTAATACACTAGTTGTACCGCTACACCAAACATAAAATTTAGTGTATTGGTCATAGGTACCATGATAAAATGAGACTCTGAAATGTCTCATTTTAATGAATATGGCGTTTACTACTTTTCTACAACTCCGACACCCAGCCACTTTTGCATGGTATGGTCTTGAATAGTGTGAAAGGCGCCTAAGCTCCTTTGCAATGAAGGTTACTGTGAATTCCATAGAATGATCACCCATCAGGAGATCGGGACATTGGTACTACTGGTAACAATGACGGGCACTGGACATTTCATTCTTTGATTACCTATTGGGCAGTGGTACCAATTGTGGAGGGCTAACATGATCATTGTTTAGTTGCCATTGGAGACTGTGGTACCCATAGTGGATGAAGACTAGAATGTTGTTTTATTCTGTAATGGGACAGTAGCACCTATGGTTGATGGCAACCATTTCGTTTTTTAGTCTTCGCCGGGGACATTAGTACCAATCATATTGCTAAATTCCTTGGTTGGCTTGGCAATTGGCAATAGCGTGAAGTGGCCCTAAGTTCTAACCATTCAACCCCTAAATTTCTTTGGCAATTTCACACCAAAAACACTTCAAAATTTGTATTTCTAGTGCAATGAGTAAGGAAGGAAACAAAATAAATTGTTTCCACTTGACTATAGGATTTAGTTAACACTTATTAAGTAACATACTCAAAAATAATTATAAACTTTGACAGCAGAGATTGAGAGATTATAATGTTTGAAGTAGAGAAGACAATTCATTTTCTTTTTGCATAGAGTGGTTCTGTAGAATTTGACTTCAATTGGTGTCAAATTTTTGCACTATACAAGGTCTAAATCAAAAGCCATCATGTTAAGCATGATATGAATTCCTTTTAAAAGAGTGTTATAGCAATAGTTTTGGAGTTGCCCAATGTGCCCGCTCTCAATAATTTTTTTCTTTAAGATGGCATAACTTTCTCATTAAATGTTGGATTCACAATACAAATGTACTCACTTAGAGCTTTCAAAGTTGTCCATCTACACAATAAATTTCAAAGAAGAATGTTATAAATTGACACCATATGAACTCCCAAACATTCAATAATACTCCAAGAGAATTCTTGGAAATTTAGGGATTAAGATTTACAAATGATTCATTAGAAGAAAGTATAGTAGAAGTGAACCAAAAATGAAATAATTTGATACGTCATTTAAATCATGTTTTTAACCCTAGAACTCTTGAGAAGCCAAAAAGTGGCTTCTTGGATGACAAGTAAGGATGATAATCAATGTAAATAATCATTTTTCAACCAATTCTTTTTTAGAGAACTCACTAAATGTGCAACATTAGATGATGATGGGACTTGTCTTCTTGAGGTAATTGAATTATATCTAAAGAAGAAAATGTTTGTAACTTGGATCTCAATGTAGTGAATTTTAGAAACTTCTAGCTCTAGTTCTAAATTTGAATTTGAGTCATTGAAATGATTTTTTTTAAATTTTGAGTTCAACCAATGAAATGAAGTTTATAAAATCTAGTTTCAATTACAATTAGTATTTTTGCAAAGTACATAAAACTATTGCAATTTGAACTTTGGGCCTATAACCATGGTTGATCAATTTTCTGAATTTTATATATGATCCATGCTTCAAGTATTGTAACTTCAAGTATTGTAATTTTATATATGATCCATGCTTCAAGTATTGTAATTTTATATATGGTCCATGCTTCAAGTATTGAATCAATATTTTTTGGTTATAATCATCTTTGAGATCATATAGTTCAAATTACAAAAAACACTTTTATATGATCCATGCTTCAATGAACACATAGTCGTAGAAAATTGTAGTTTTGTAATTTCAAGCTTCTAAAAGCACAATGAATTCTTGAGGACAATTTTCAAATGTTATAATTTCAAAAATGATGCACATCCTATAGATGAAATTTACAACAATACTTCTAAATAGATTTAGATAAAAGATCCTATGCTTGAAAGCTTAAAAATTATAAAGAGTCTGATTCATGCATCTATCCATGCATGGAGGTCAAAAATTGCACTTTACAAATCAATTATTCATTTTTCCTGTTGACTTTCACTATCTAGGTGATCAATATAATCTATCCAAGTGATAGGTATTCCACTTGTTAGTTGATTTGATAGCCTTTCACGAATTGCCGATTTGTTCACAAGGGCTACGCCCAATTTGAAATTATTAGTTGATAGTGAATTGGCATCGAACCGTAGCGTTCCGTGGCTAACATATTTGCTAAATACAAATATACCTGCTCCATTATTATTTTGAAGTTTCATGCAGTGTTGAAAGATTCTGAATTCGCCTCCTTGCGGATGTCCTTCTCTAAACCAACATATAAATGAACAGTCCAAGTCGTTTTTATCAATATGTGGCTTTATAAAAGAATTCTTTGACAAGTGCAATTGGTGCACTTTTGTTGGATATGCTTTCAACCCAATTGCGATACAATCCATATGTTAAAATTGATGAGCAAAAAACTCTTTTACAGGAGCTCCAAATAAATCCAACGCCTTCCACATTGCCGTTGCAATAGAATTTCTTGTGCCCCTCAAGGAATGTTTTGTGTCTTCAGTCATGTTTTTACGATCATACTGAACGATATCTCTTTTTGACTTTTCTCCTGCATGGACAACATAGCCGTGGCCTACAGACTTATAAACACCTCGTTTTGGGTCTTTTTGATTAGATTTTCCTACAAACGGAGCGGTCTGATAATATATATCTGTAGCCTCTAATGTTCTTTGATATTCAACATTGTTTTCCCATATTTTTGGGATATAAATAAATAAAACCTCTTTCAGTGATATGTTTTTTGGATCCAATATTTTATTATTGATTATAGTATTTCCATCCAACAATAATACAACAGTTGATGTTATTGGTTGCAAATTATTATTTTCATATACACTTTCCCAACTTTTTACAAACTTTTTGTTCATCCAATATGGCTCTTCTTTATTTGTGATATCAGCTGGAATGTTTGTGTAGCTAACGATTACCTGCATATCTATATTTATATTGAATGCCTCGAGAATACATAGTTCCAACAATCCTTTTCTCACCAGTGAACATTGAAAATTTTTGTATGGAACATGTTTCTTTTTCATTTTATTTTCTTCACTTTTTTCTTTCAAAAATTTCTCCAAGCAGAGAAAGGTTTGATGGAAGTCTTCGAGACCAGTTATTTCGATGTCTCTGGTGATAGACGTATCAAAAATAAATCTTGTATGCATTGCAAAATCAGGATCTAGTGTCAGTTCACATATACAACAACGTAAAGATTTTTGCGCACAATCATGGCATAGTTTGTGGCAATAATGGACGTAAATCTGTTGTTTTGTTATGGTCATGTCTACCCTAGATGAAGGATTGGTAAATATATTTTTGAAATATGGCCACGTTAGGGTTTTTCTACAAGGTATGGCATATAATCAGTCAAATGCTTTGTTGGTGTGCCCTACAGTTTTACAACCTCTACTCTTTGAATCGTATACCAACTCCAGGATTTGCTTATCTTCTATAAAATTTAGGGCAATAACTTGTCCTACTCTAGGTTTTTTTGCACTCGGTTGCACAAGCTCAGCCATCTTCAGAATATAAGGCAATAAATATCTCGATATATTTTGATGATTATATGTGTTTACTCTATACAATAACAATATATTTTATTGTAAATAGTATTTACAGCTAACTTCTACAAGCTTTCACTTTTTTTTGCTGTAATAATAAACTTACAATGTAAGTATCAGTTTGAATTTTAAAAAATATATTTTTTTTTCTAAAATTATAAAATGTAAAAGTATGTTCAATTTCGTGTTGAAAGTAAAAGACAAAAAGACAAAGACAAAAAAACAAAGACAAAAAGACGCAGACATTGTTGTAGGAGCCCCAACAGCTGTTGTTGAGACCCCAGCAGCTATTGTTGGGGACCCCAGCAACTGTTGCTAGGGCCCCAACAGCTATTGCTGGGGGCCCCAGCGACTGTTGTTGGGGCCCCAGCAGCTATTGTTGGGGACCCCAGTGACTGTTGCTGGGGACCCCAACGACTGTTGTTGGGGCCCCAACAACTATTTTTATAATAATAATAATAAAAATATTATTTTATATAATTTATATAATAATAAATAATAAAATCTATATAATTCATAATATGATTATATAATCTTAAGATTTTAAAATTATTTAGATGACTATATTATGAATAGATTAGAAGCTATGATTACATTGGACATCCATTGGACTTGGCAACACATTGATGATGTGGAGGATCAAACGCCAATTGTCAATTTGTTTGCAAGCAGCGTTGAAGGGTAATATACTAATTGTACCGCTACACCAAACATAAGATTTAGAGTATTAGTCATAGGTACTTTTCAGACTAGGATTAGTGGATTACTTCTGGGGTTTCTGCGAGGGGGATGTTGGATAATAATTCCTTTTTGGGAATTTTGAGAGGAATTTTTGAACAATGAAAAAAGTAAAGATCCATACATTTTTATTCAACAATCCATGTTATGTCCAGACACTTCACGATTTTGACGCGAGATTGAGTCTCAATTTAATACGTAGTCTCAAATGAATGAAATAATGAAATGCCTAAAATTAGGCACCATGATAAAATGAGACTCTGAAATGTCTCATTTTAATGAATATGGCGTTTACTACTTTTCTACAACTCCGACACCCAGCCACTTTTGCATGGTTTAGGGTCTTGAATAGTGTGAAAGGCGCCTAAGCTCCTTTGCAATGAAGGTTACTGTGAATTCCATAGAATGATCACCCATCAGGAGATCGGGACATTGGTACTACTGGTAACAATGACGGGCACTGGACATTTCATTCTTTGATTACCTATTGGGCAGTGGTACCAATTGTGGAGGGCTAACATGATCATTGTTTAGTTGCCATTGGAGACTGTGGTACCCATAGTGGATGAAGACTAGAATGTTGTTTTATTCTGTAATGGGACAGTAGCACCTATGGTTGATGGCAACCATTTCGTTTTTTAGTCTTCACTGGAGACATTGGTACCAATAGCTGTCGCTGTTGATGATGATGATCCCCAGAGTACTATCCAAGGCTCACGGATAATTCCATGGGTGGGATAGCTGAATGTGGCGAGATTTCAAATAGGGAAGAGGCGATGCTTTCTCAGTGCCTTCGATCCTTATATTTCCTGTTCTCCTCAAACTACTTGGAATTGCTTCCCTACTATTGCGAACTTCTTCTGGGTTGAATGCGACGAATTCATTGTAGACATTGTGCTTTCGCTCCACGAGTTTGAGCAGACTCTTACTATTCGGTATGGCGTCTTTTCTATGCATGCTTGACCTGTTACTTATTTTGATCACGATGTTTTGTAACCATATTGTTGGTGTGTAGTTCTAATGTGAAGTCATGTTCTTTATGGTTGCTAGTGATAATGATGGATCTACAGTATGTACATTGTATGCTTGACCACTGGCGTTGATGTCCAGAGGAAGGATGACGTCCGCTCTATTTTGCGCAAACTTTCAATGGGATGAAGGTTCCAGCCTCCACCACCGTGCATGCAACGGAGATATCTTGATTACCTTAGCAGAGAACAACGCTGTGGGCATTGGCTTTTGGAAGGAAGAGATTGATAGACCCCGATTGCCCTTGTCCCGTGCTGCATGGATACTTACAATTCATGATATGCGTACTGTGTGTATGGGCGGTTCAGATGGCATCAATTGGCCGCTTGGTTTCAGAACAGTATTTGCTTACAAATGGGAGCGTGGAGTTGATGTATGGACTCTCTACAATAGGTCCCCAAAATTGGTTCCTCTCCCCTCGCGACCTGAACTTGGATGCTCTGGTGAGAGAGAGCCATCGACTCACAATGTCTACCTAGTATTTCATACAAACAATGTCCCAGCAGAGCCTCCCACCTTGGAGGTTGAATGGTGGAAAGCTGCAATGGATCTTCTGGGCACTCCAAATGTTGTGATCCTAGGCGTCTGGGACAAACCAACTTCGGGCTCCACACTTTTCAGGAGGAGGCTCTCGAAGTGGATCGGAGGATGCGGTCGTCCATGGACAAGAGAGGGTCCCACATTCGAGTGTGTTGTGCGCAGGGATTCGTTTGACAATCGAGTCGAACTAGGCCCAGAAGTCGGACAATCGTGACGAATAGGGCTATTGCTAGCCAATTTTATCTTGTTAACTTTGTATTCTGTTTGTTAGTTCTTCTTCAGTTGTCATTTCTATCAAATTGGCATATTAGTTGGATATGAACAATAGTATTAGTTAGAATTGGTTATTGGAGCGAGTTGTCCAGAATGCATATGAACAAGATATTTTAAATATTACACATATTTCCTGAATATGTGTTGGTACTATGGAATTTGTGTAATGACCAATATATCCAATGGTGTTGATAGTATTGATTGTCACTTGGTTCGGTGCCAATTTTACCCAGCCAAGTCAAAGTCCAGTATTACTTATTTAGTAGAAGGAATATTCTTTCATGATAATCCAATGTAAGAAAATAGGTTTCCAAAAGTAAGTTACTATGGAGAACATTTTCTTATAACAAGCCAAGGACTCGATAAAACATTCTTTAAATATTAGTTGCTACAACTTGAATACTCTCTTATGGTACGTTGATACAAAGTATGACCTTTTCTAATAAGCTACAATAAAGAATATTTTCTTTAGAATCCATCGTCCAATGTCATGAATTATTTTCTTGAAATATGCTCTTATAAGAAACATTATTTAATAATGACCTAATTTGAAAGAACATACTCTTGAAAGAAGCTATTAAATAAAAAAAGAAATGATTTTGTCAACATTTACAAAAATAAAATATTAACCCCTAAAGGACCAAGTGCCCAAAATGGGCTTTTTGAAAGTTCGGTCAGGTTCCTATGGTGTCAATTTCCAACATTCTTCTTTGAAATTTTCACTATAGAAAGACATTACCAAGAGCTCAATGGGAAAACAATTTTTTCCTAAATTGGACATTTGATGAAAAAGTTATAGGGTTTTGAATTTTAAATGGGGTCGGCGGGCACCTCAGGCACCTCCAAAACTTTTGATAGGACACTCTATTGAAAGTGAGATTTTCAGTACTCACAAGTAATGTTATTTCCCTTCATGTTGTAAAAAAAAAATTCTTGTCTTTAGTGAAAAATAGCATACCAACCCAAGTCAAACATTTTCACACATTGTCACTCATTGTCGGGCAAGGTACCAAAAAAACTTCTTCTTTTCCACATAAAACCTAGAGATCTTCATATTTTTCACTTTTTATTTTTCCACAACAATACGTACTATAAACCTTCTTATCAACCATTCGGATTATCAATTGAAAACATATTAAGTTCAAAAAAATTAAAGTGTGAATTAACGAATTTCGAGCCTCCACTCCTTGCACACTTGTTTTGAATATGCTACACCCCGTCTCTACCTCTAAAAATTGGTGTGTAAGGAGCTAACATCATGCTTAACAAGACGGTAATAGATTTAGACCTTGTGTTGTGAAATTTTTTGACACCAAGTGAAGTCAAAGTCTGCTGATCCACTAAACGCAGGGAAGAAAATGAACCATTTGATTGACTTCAAACACTATAATCTTTCAATCCGTGCGGTCAAAGTTTATGAAATTTTGAAAATGTATTACTTAATAAGCTTTTATTGAGATCCTACGGTCAGAACTAAAAATATATATTTTTTGTTTCCTTCTTTATTCATTGCACTAGAATCCAACAATTTTGAAGTGTTTTTGGTGTAAAACTGCCTTGGTCCTTTAGGGGTTAATGTAAAATGACGCCAATATAAAATGCAATCTTTTGTAAACATACTCTTGAAATAAGAATATTAGAAATAATATTTTAATGTAATCCATTGTAAAGAATATTCTTTGGTATTATCCAAGTGAAACAATACATTCTCATGAAACAATCCACTATGAAGCATGTTCAAAACTAAATATGTTAAAAGAAATACATTGTTTTAAAATACCCTTGGCCACTATAAAGAACATCTTTTGATAGAAATCCAATACTAGAAATACCTTCTAATAATAACCTTTGCTACAATAAAGAATATTCAATGATTACAACTCCATATAGCAAAATACACATTGAAAATGACCTTGGTCACTACAAAGAATCATCTTTGATGGCAAACTAATGTAAGTTTAGATTTTCATAAAAACAAGTAATAAAGAACATTCTTTCACAACCCAAAGTAAGAAAGCATTTTCATAAAATATGGCAGCTTACAAAATAATATAAGACTTAAGAAATATAAAGAAATAACGAAATTTCAAAGAACCCTTTTATCTAACATCCATCACCCCAAATTAGACAAGACTTGTTTATAGAGCAACCATCTTATGGACCTTACGGCAAAGAGACTTTTGATGGTTAAAAATTATCTGCAAAAACTCAAATGGGAAGTACAGGAGATGGAACTTTAAATATCCTCCATGAAGATGGAATCATCTTATTTTTTTATTAGATAGTATTTGAATTCCCCCACATTAAATAAACAATAACATCCATCTTAAAATATTTTTTTTTCAATAAGTGAAAATGTTAACTTTAGCCATAATTTGAAATAGGCTTTTTAGGGATTGGGCCATGAGTCGCCAATAGGTTTGTACATATATACTCGAGACGCATACGTCGAGGGAGTACCAACTACCAACAAAAATAATGAATGTGGGTCACTGCTGGCCCTTGTACTTCCGTCGTTGAGACACTGTTGGAAGTACCGTCATCTCAAGTGATGGCAAACCCTGTTGTGAGGGAGAACCAAAGAGTTTTTTTGGAGGGGATTCAAGTTTGAAATTGTTGATAGCCATTATGGTGGAATCTTGGAGCGTCTTTGCATTGCAATCTCTGAAGTGATGGTGTCCTTTGGAAAGGATTTGATGGGAGTGGCCTATAATTTGCAATTTTCTTAGCGGCCATGGTGGAGCTACAGCTTCTTTCATTCTTTAAATTGCAAGTTATTCAGGAATGGAGGTATGAGCCCATTCCATTGCACGATCACCTATGGGGACACCGGTACCACTGGTACCAATGGCGAACACTAGCCATTTCATTATTTGATTACCTATTGGGCAATGGTACCAATGGTCAGGCGCTAACATGCTCTTTGTTTAATCGCCTGTATGGACAATGGTACCCATCGTGGACTTCGTGGCTGTCGCAATTGACATTGAATTGCAGTGTACTTTTAGTCATACTGAGTGAGCACCATGGGTGGGAAGCTTGATTGAGGCGAGATTACAAATGTAACTGTTGGAATGCGGCTACATTCTAATTCCTCCCGCTCTCTGCTCACCAATTGAAATCGCTTTCATACTATTGCTTCCATACTATTGCGGACTTCACTTCGACTTTGTTGCCCGACTTAGACATGCAGTTTGGAGGTGTGAGTTTGTATTTTTGTTCTTCTTATTGTTCATTTTAGATGTTTAGTGATTGGTTACCATTTGGGTTACCATTTGACTTGAGGCTGATTCAATGCAACCAGTTAGTTTGTGTTGCCAACCTCTCATTCTTGTTGCACTAGATCTTGTAATTGTAAATAATCGTTTGTCAATGTTAGACGCTGTATTAATATTTTGGACCTCTTGGTTGTTTAATTGATGCAAATTTGCATACACAAGAAGAACAACCCTACTCATATCACTATCAATAGTCCAGGTATGCAAATAATAGAGTTCTTTTAAAAGCGAGGCAAAGTTTGACTTGTGTTGGTGATGGCGTATTTTATTTTCTTGCAGATATTTGATTCTTAAAAAATAGTGTGCATTGCTTAGGGCTTGATTTATTGACTTTAGATATGTAGTATGATTATGAAGCCCTAAGGTTTTCATGAAAGACAACGTCCAGTAAAATCTACGATGTTTCGGATATTCCTATAGCCTTCTGTGTTTGCAAATACCTATCGGAGTGGATGTCCACGTATTGGATTTGGAGTTGAGTTGTGCAAAATATAATGCTTGAGGTACATAATATAATTAGCTTGGCTTTGCAGATTATTGTTTGGTTTGACGATGGCTGAACCAACGCATGGGCAATTGAATCCGTCTTATCTTCGACCACCGATAGGTACTCCACCGCCAGTTGGCAATGTTGGGAATGCTGGAGCTGATCCGTTGGGAAGTTTTATAGCAAATTCAGCATTTGGTCCTTATCAGGCTGGTCGTTCAGGTAGACGTTCAACCACTATTGGAAATCGCCAGAGGTCCCGTCACCGAGCAACTCCTGCACCCTCTGCTGGACAATCGGGATGGCACACCAAGACATTTTGCATTCCAGATGGCATGGAGATTGTAGCTGGAAGTGATGGAGTTGTTGAGGTATTATGGAAGGAACTTTTATTTATAGGGCATGCTTTTCTAATGTGCATTGTTTGCTTTTGTGTATCCATGTTTTGAATGGAACCATTTAAAAGCTTGCTTTTGACTCTTGAGGTAGTTGACACTAGAAGTGGTATTTGTTTTGTTCAGACTTTAGTGACAAGTGTGAGGACAACAATGATATCATTACGAAGGCCTCCCAATCTTCCATGGGGAGATCACTACGGCTTGGAATCATTCAAAGAGGGAACTGGTCAACGTGCAATTGCTGAGAAGGCCGCTCAGATATATGACCAACCCAATTTGGCCCTAAAAGGTGGCTTCTTTTATTATCTTTACAACTCAAAAGAGCGTGTAAGTATTCTTCCTGTAATCCGCCACTACACTGCAAGTATCTATAACACTACTTGGATGCCACTATTATTTGTAAACCAACTTGGATCTAATGCGATCTGCTATTCCATATTATTAGCTCCTAACCTACTTTGGTTGATGTCTAATCTGTAGAGGACCTTAAGGAAAGGTTGGGCCAACATGTCAAGACCTTTCATACTATTGCGAAATTCTACCTGGAAGTGCATTCCGAAGCGAGGTCAGTACGGCCCAGCTGTCTACATTGCTGACCCAGAAAAACAACTGCAACGATGGGAGGTTGCTCAGTACATAGCCACTGCAGAGGGTGCTTTGACCATTAGCTTACCAATCCCGCCGCCCTTGGAATCGGAGGAAAACACAGCTTACGAGAGTAACGACGAGCTCGATGGGACACAACAAACCACTGAGTACCATGAGAACCACATTCAACCATCTCCTAGCAACGAACCTCACATGGGAAGGCAACAACCATATGATTCTCTGCCTTCCACATGGTCTTCTCGAAGTACCAACAATGGACGTTCGGTGCGGCCAAGGATTCAACTCGAACCCACTACCTCTAGGTTAGAACCTGTAGCACAACAACATCCTATTGGTAGTGGAACCGACGAGCTCACTGATATGGAGATAGTTGGTTGCACACCACGTTCACGAGTAAGACAACGTGGTGGCGTTGGAGTTCCAGTGTACAATTCCCGAGGTGCATCATCCTCCAATCCGCTTGATTTGGACGACGACATGGCCCTGTTATCTTCTCGTGATATTTTCAATAGCCGGAGTCTTTCTCATTTGGAAGAAGAAACAATCATTGCACTAGACGAAGAGTGGACTAAGGCAACAAAGGAGTACACCTCCTTATGCACGGATGAATTGCCAGACACAGTCATAGCAAATATGGCAGGAGATCGCAGTCCCGAGCAAAACTCAAAAGAGACATTTTGGAGTACCTTTGCAGCGGTTGAGCCAAACAATCTTGGCGACGACCAAATGCGGATGGCATGGGATGCGCTAAATGCTCGACGGGTGATGCGTAGGGGTTTGTCTAGCTCAGACATGGGGGCCGGACTACCCACTCTACTCAGTCACTACGACTTCTCCATGTGGACAATTTCTCAAGTAGAGAGTTTCTTCCGTGACAAAGCGCATCCGGATTGGACAACTTGGGACAGACTCGATATGTTTCTTGAAGTCTCGGCCATTGAGCTTGATGCTACACAAATCCGTGAAAAACTTGTTGCAATTGAGATGGATAGTGTAATATCGGCGGATTCAATTACACCATTGCTTGAACGATTTCAGAAATGGCAAGTTGAAGATAATCGCAACAAGACAGATGTTGTTCAAGCAGAGATTGTCAGGGCCTATTGGCGGAAGGAAGAATTATGGCGGTCGTATCAGAATTGCAACTTCCGATTTAGGGTTCTCGCTGAGTACCGGGACGCTTTACGGCAGTATGGAGCTCATTCTCTATTGGTAAGGAAATCCAGTGTACCGAGGAATTTGTTTTTGAGGCCATCTACAATTGAATGTTCTGCTAAGTTGTATTTTGCGTGGACTAAAGTTCGATGGTCATTGATTCTCAGCTGATAGTAATTTCTTTACTTGCTGCAAAATTCTGTATCTCCAGGTCCGGCGAGGCCATGAATTGCAAGAGCTTCGAGCCGTTTACCGGAATGCAAAAGTCAATGGTACCCCATTCCCATTGCTAAAAGTGACCTATAAATTCAATTTGGATGGACTTGGGCTGTCAGACGAAACCCAAGACTTTCATGAAGATGGCACTATTGATTGTGGAGGTCCTATACGCAGCTTCCTATGCTCGTGCTGGAACCAATTTTGGAATGATGCCTCTGTGAGTGAATTTGTGCTTTTACTTTGAACTAAACCAAATAAGTGAGGTTGTAATTGTCATGTACTATTTGATCGGGTAGAGTCTTGCAGATTGTAGATGACTTGCAATATGAACTTTGGAAGTTGTAGTATTAAATAAATGGTTGTGTAGTTTGCAATCTAGTAATGTTTTATTAACATTAGAGCTTAATGATAGCAATTTCAGATGTAAACAATTGAACAATTGACCACTTTGAAAGCCATCGTCAGAAACTCAAGTGAAATCGTTGTCAATTCTACAATGTGTGAAACCTAGTTGGATATTGGCTGTTGAGTGCGTAGAGGTTGGATCTCGGTGAGTTTATTTAATATGTTCAAAATGATTACCAATTTGATATGTGGGTATATGGAATGGAATGATGAATAATCACTCTTGGTATGTGTAGATCTATGGATCTATGTTTTCGATGAGCGATGGAGGACACATGCGGTATTTGAGGCCACTAACGCGGACACAGCTGTCTGACAACTTCAGAGCGGAGAATGTGGAGTTGTTTGGATTAATGTTGTTCTTGCTTCCAATGTATGGGCAACAGGTCAATCGACCATGCACCCTATCCACTTTAGCCCTCGCTACTGGATATGTCCCTGAAGAATGGGATCGGTCAGGAATTGACAAGTACGAATCTGATTACCGTGCAATCAAACCATCGCACTGGATTGCCATAAAATCGCTTGTTACTGCCAAGGACGCTGAACAGCAGGCGGCTGCAAGAGAATCCGTCCTATGCGACATTGAACTATCTGACATTCTCATTCAAGTGTCAAGGTTGAAGGCAGGGAGCTCTACAGATGACATGAAATTCTTCTCAGAGAAGGCATGTACCCTATTGCGGAGTCAGATCTTGGAGCATGTCTTCCGCTCAGCCCAACACACTGCTCAGACCTTGCATATTGGATTTCGATTTCCCATGGCATCGTGTACACCATCGACTGCCCTCATTTCCAAGCAAGCTGGGAAGAGCATCAGCATGACATTAAGTCAGATTGTACCAGAGAATATTGAGGGAATTTTTGGTGCTGAAACGGGAGTTGATGCACAGTCCTTCTGCAAGATGTGTCACTTTGAAAACATGGGCGAGGATGCAAGAGACCGCTTCAAGAGGGTCGTAACCCACATGACCCATTTGCAAAGGTACAAGTTGAACAAGTTCATCACCGACAGCGACTTCTTTGCTTACGAGCCTGTTACAATTGCTGGAGGCCCATCTACGTGGAAGGATGATCGATTGCCAGAAGCTTCTACATGCTTTCGGACAATGACCATCCCCAACTATACTAGCGATGGCGTGATGGCTGCAAAGTTGAACTATGCTTGCGTTCATACTGAGTACGGGAACGCATAATTGAGGTTCAAACTCGAATCCATCATCATTTTGCATTTCAAATGTAATTTATGAAGTTTTGGTTTATTAAGTAATCTTATTGTATCATGTTGAACCATCTCAGAAGCTATGTGTAGATTTTTTGGATAACTTACTCATGGTATTCTGTTCAATGTGTACTATATTTTAGAATCGATTTATTGCCATTCGTTTAGTATTCCATGCAGGTCACGATGTACATGTAATCTAACTGTTGGAAACATGGTGTTGATGAGGTGGTAGATATGGAAATATTTGGAGGGCAGAGCAAGGGATGTGTGACCATTCAAGCGTTCTGAGAAGCAAATTCCTTCAGATTCTTACTACTAGAATGGAGTATACAACAACTATGGGGAGGTCACTGGAGGCACTCCAGTATGGCAGCTTTTCCTTTCTGTTCGTAAAGGTTTCTAGAGGATCATACTCGAATTTTGGAAGCTCTAGCTTGCATACATCACCAATAGCTTGGAATGTTTTGATTGTGATTAGAGACATTACTTTTCCTACGTTGCAAAAGTTTGCAATGAATTGAAAAATATTCTGGTGAAGATCCTAAAACTTAAAGTCTTTTGTTGCTTGCACATTTGTAGTGAAACCACATGATTATGTTCACCTAGGTACATAGCATCGTTGGCCAATTTTTTTTTAATTACACAAAATATAAGTAAATATAATTGTGAAGCAATCAAAGTAACGGTGATTTTGGTGCTTTTGATAATGAATGAAAAAAAAGGTTTGCCACAGTATGAAGGAAGGTTGCACAACATGTATGGAATGTTCAAGAATTAAAAAAGTCCCCTTCAACAAGGTTACATACTTTTTGCATTCCTAGGGATAGTAACTTTCAGTGCCGCCAACTTTGACACCCTCTTGAGGTCTAGAAAATTGTTATTTTATCATGAAATTTTTGGCACAAGATCATTTCTATGTTGACAACATGTGTGCCAAATTTCAAGCCCAGAAGATGAATATAGAAAAAGATATTCCAAATTTACCAACATGTGTAGTTGTAAGGCATTCACTACTGCCAATTTTGACACCCTCCTGAGGGCTGAAAATTTGATATTTTACCATGAAATTTTTATCATAAGATTATCTCTATGCTGATAACATGTGTGTCAAATTTCAAAGCCATGTGATGAATACAATAATAGATACACAAGATTGTTTCTCATAATTTCACATGTTGGTAGATTTTGAATATGGGTTTTTTTATTCATCTTCTGGCCTTGAAATCTGGCACACATGTTATAAACATAGAGGTGATCATGTATTAAAAATTTCATAGTAAAATAACAATCTTTCAAACCTAGGGAAGGTGCCAAAGTTGAAATGGTACCCAGTTGTTTCTCACAATTACCACGTTGGTAGATTTTGATTTTTTTCTTTTCTATCGTGGATATTTTAGACTTGAAATTAAGCACACATATAATCAACATAGAGATGGTCTCATGTCCAAAATCTCATGGGAAAAAATATAAAATTCAATCCATGGGAGGGTGTCAAATTTGGCAAGAGTGAAATGTTTCTCACAACTACACATGTTGATAGATTTCAAAAATCTTTTGCTATGTAGGTATTCTGGCCTTAACACTTGGTACACATGTATTTAATACAGACATGGTTTCATGCCAAAAATTTCATGTGCAAGAACAAAAGATTTAATCCTTGGGAGTGTGTCAAAGTTGGCGAGGAGTGAAATGTTTCTTACAACTACACTCACAACTACACATGTTGCTAGATTTTAAATATGTTTCTTAGTTGGATGTTTTGGACTTTAAACATGTAATAAACATAGAGAAGGTCCCATGCCAAAAGTTAAATGGGCAAAAACAAAAAATTCAATCCTTGGGAGGGTGTCAAAGTTTGTAGCTATGAAACTTTTCTTAGTGCTACCCATGTTGGTAGATCTTGAATGTCTTTTTTTTATTTGACTTCCGACCTTGAAATTTTGCACACGTGTTGTCAACATAGAAATAATCTTGTGCCAAAAATTTCATGGTAAAATAATAATTTCTCACCCTGAGGAGGGTGTCAAAGTTGGTAGCACTGAAAGTTACTATCCCTAGGAATGCAAAATGTACGTAACCTTATTGAAGGGGACTGTACAGACATCCCAGGAGTAGTGATGGGATTATTGAAGTTGAATTAGATTTGAAATAAACCCCACTACGAGTTGGTCAAATGGCGAAATAGAGCAGGAGTATGACAATTGATTGAGACAAATAGTATGGTCGTGGCCATGATATAATAGTCCCTAGTGAGCTCTCCACAAAATGAATTGGATGAAAAATGGTTATTTATATTGATTATCATCCTCAAATGTCATCCAAGAAGCCACTTTTTGGCTTCTCAAGAGTTCTAGGGTTCAGGACATGACTTAGATGAAGTATCAAATTATTTCATTTTTGGTTCACTTCTACTATACTTTCTTCTAATGAATCATTTGAAAATCTTAATTCCTACAATGTTATATAGGAATTTATTAAGATGTTAGAATTTATTAAGATGTTGGAATTCTTGGTTTTACATTTGTCAATAGGGTGCCAATCCAATTATTGGAGAATTCTTTTGAAAACCCCAAAATTGTAGTTGTTTCATTCACGGCCATAGCCATGGCTCCATAGCCCAAATTGTTTCGGTTTTAGATTTGCCAATAGGGTGCCAATCTAATTACTGGAGAATGATCTTGAATAACAATGGGATTAAGAGGTTAGGAACACCAGTTTGGAATTCATCCAAATGTGTATTTTTCAATTCAAATGTTGTAACCACCATATGAATATTGAAACTGGATTTATATTTTTGAGTAACCACATCATGGCAATTTTTACATTTAGTCCTAGTGGCATGCAGCCATCGCCTTAAGTACATCGAAGAGACATAATTACGATCACCTCAATTACATGGAAGTTGGCAACATTATTGTAAGCAAACGCAACAATTCTCTCCACTTGGAGACTACACTTTTAATTGGCAAATGGAATGTAGTCCACCCTTAGATGATACTCATCAACTGAAAATCTTCCAATTAGAAATAGAGCTTAGGCTACACCGATTAGAAGCAAATGACATTGGAACGGAAAATTAGGCACCACCAATTATAAGCAATACCAATTAAGAATGGGAATGGGATTGTTAGGACTTCCAATTGGAGCATCTCTAAGGTAAGCCTCTCCATAACCATCAAAAACCCATAGCCAACGCCTATAAAATTGACTTATATCCAACCCTATTCCATCCCATTACCACCAACTGAGATCCAAATGGAGGTTTGCTATTAGTCAAGACCCTTACTTTTGGTCATTGGTTATGGGAGGTACGTACTGATGGCCACCCACTAAACATGGCTGCACAATTTAAAAATTCATAACTAATTCAGTTATCATCGGAAAAATATGAAATCACTTGGGTTGGAATTGCAATTCTATTGGCTATCACTAAAAATAATAGTATAATTATTTCCTCTCTCCATGTACGCACATTCCTTAACTTGTCAATTTTAGGGGGGCTTACCTTAATTGGAAATGGAAAATAAGCACAATCAATTGGCCTAGAAGGTTAACATGTAAATTTCCTTGGCGATTTCACACCTTATACACTTGAAAATTGCTGATTCAAGTGCAATGAGCGAGAAAGGAAAAAAAAACTTTCATATGTAAATATCTATTTCATATGTAAAAACTTTCATATGTAAACCCTAACATAGGCCGTATTATAATGTATGTATCAGTTTGAATTTATAATTTTTTTTTTTCCTAAAATTATTAAAATATAAAAGTATGTTCAATTTTGTGTTGAAAGTAAAAGACAAAAACACAAAGACAAAAAGACAAAGACAAAAGACGAAGACATTGTTGTAGGAGCCCCAGCAGCCGTTGTTGAGATCCCAGCAGCTATTGTTGAGGGCCCCAACGACTGTTGTTGGGGCCCCAACAGTTATTGCTGGGGACCCCAGCGGTTATTGCTGGGGGCCCCAGCGACTGTTGTTGGGGCCCCAGCAGCTATTGCTGGGGACCCCAGCGACTGTTGTTGGGGACCCCAACGATTGTTGCTGGGGACCCCAACGACAGTCGCTGGGGCCCCAGCGGCTATTGCTGGGGGCCCCAGCGGCTGTTGTTGGGGCCCCAGCAGCTATTGCTGGGGACCCCAGCGACTGTTGCTGGGGACCCCAACGACTGTTGTTGGGGACCCCAACGATTGTTGCTAGGGCCCCCAACGACTGTTGTTGGGGCCGCAGCAGCTATTGCTTCTTGTCGTCACCATCTTCCTGACTAGGCCAAATCTCTCTTATCAATGTATACAAAAGTGGGCTAATTCCACTCTTGTCACCCTTAGGTACTCTTTTTTTAAAAATAGAGTGAAATCAACACAATTTTTTTTTACTTGGGTATAAATCAATGAGTTACATGATGTCATTACGCAAATTTCATGCATGAACCAATTAGATGGGAATTATTACCAAATGGATTTGGAAAATAAATTTAGAAAAACATATTACCAATTGGGAGGGCAAAATTATTACAAGACGAAGATCTTCCAATCGGATATGCACGTGCTATTGGGTCATGATTGATAACTTATGATTGGTCATTGGTAGTAGGTCATAACATCAATGACATCTGATGGCCGATTGAAAACTTGTGATTGGCCCTCGGTAGTAGGCCACAACATGTTCAACATCCAATGGTTGATCATGGCCAATTATTGTAGATCTGCATGCCACCATGAGTGCCATCATTGACGTGCCGCCAACTGACGTTTTTCAAGTGCTTTTCATGTCTTGTTGTAAGTATCATCAATTGAATCAACATTGCAATTGATTTCGTCCGCGTATGCAATGGCAACATTGTTCATGTTACAGCTATTGGGCAGCACCATCTGAGAGCAACACCATCTGTAGGGAGCGCTAAAATCCAGGTACTACCAAAGTTCAAACTTACCTCATTTGCTCATTCACGGATCGGGTGGAGGACAAGGTTTAAGCTGCGGGCACCAAGTGAGGGTAATTGTTGAGTTTTATTTTAGATTTTCTATTGGATAGATTATTTGGAGCCTTCGGATTGGGTTTTTGTGGTCATTGAAGGTGTGGAGTAGCAAAATTGTGCGGTGTTCTTGGAGTGTAGGAGGTGTCATTTGCATTCTTTTCCTAGAGAAACTATCGACAATGAAATTTTGCTACTGAGGAGCTTCTTTGGATCTTCTTTGGAGTCATAGTGGATTCTGTTCACCTGATGTTGAAGTTGTATTGAGAGAGGTGTGTGTTTTTGCGCGCCCTCTTCCTCGTCCCACCGGTTTGCCTGCAGGAAAAAAGCTCATCAATGTCAGAAAAAGCAATAATACATGAACTGAAATCATAAGACTTTACAAGAATAACATCCAGACTAGGCAACATCCAAGTACGTATTCTAGAGAACATACTTTACCGGCAACAGGCTTCTTTGCTTTCACCCGAGGTGTATCATCGATGAGAAGTGTGTCAAGATTCAAACTGTCGGGTAAGATGTAATATTGTAAACCCTAAATCCACCTTCCTCCTCCGAATTGAATAGTTACATGGTAGAGCGTAGGATTTAGGGTCGTGTCACATTGTATTGACTTGTATGTACATGTCGTGTGCTCTCAAGGTGTGCAATGTGACTGCAAGTCAGTTTTGTTAGTAGACGTGATCCACCTTTTGTAATTATCATGGCACATTGTCAGTGAAGTTTGCAAACGGAGCTCGTGACAAGTTAACCTGCGAGCTTAGGCTCCTTCTGCAAGTTGGTTATGACCTGGACGATGCGGGATAGATGCTCATGGGAATCTAGCCATAAAAAATCACCAATGGGGTAATCCTTTTCTACGTCTCGAGATAGATGCTCATGGGGAGTTTGTGGAGGTGAGAGGAGGTTGTTTGTTGGCCATTTCAGAGTTTGTGAGGTTTAGCGTCTCTCAATTGCGAAGGAATTTTTTTCACATAATCTGCTAGGTAGCGAGAGAGCACCTTCGGATCTTGTACAGTTTTTGGATCTCGTTCATGTGATGACTTGATGATCGCGTACGTTTTTATTTGCTGACTTGATGTAACTTGGAGGAGAAAACGAGAAAGGTAGAGATTGTATATGAGGGAGTTGCATCTGAGGGGGTGCTAATTGTGTCTTTGTTTGTGGAGCAGAGAGGAGGAAGGGAAACTAATTCCTCAATATTTTGGAGATCATGAGGATCGGGTGACGCAAATTTTGACTTGACGTTGCATTGGAGGATTGAATTGCGGCACATGAGAAGTCTCTGCTAAACCGTTTGTGAAGGAGCTTCAGGTATTGCAGCGATTTCACTTGCTTGTGTTTAGAACGCACGGTTCTTGTGTGTAGGTAGCTCGTAAAAACACTCACAAATTTTCTTCTGTTGTTTCTAATTCCTCTTTGTCATTTGTCTACCTAACTGAATCATGATGGTTTTAGAGTGGTTGTTCTGCAAGTTGAAATTGACACTAGTTAGAATGGAAAAGAGTAATACTTTAACTTGTTGTGCAAGCAGGTGTTGTATGCATTGGCAAATCATTGCTAAATTAGGCAACTTCAAGTGGAGGCAACAACAACTAGGAGGAGCACCATAATTCAGGTATGTACCAAGATTATCAAAGGTGCCGCCAACTAAAGTTGCTCCTTAGGCGTCCTTTCACGTTCAGATGCTATTGGATGCAATTGTAGCGTTTGCTAGAGCTCACTGGCACCATTTTGTTCATGCTACAGACCTCCGAGCCTATAGTTTGTATTTTTTAGCGCAATGGATGGAGATCCAAGTATGCGAGAGCACAACGTCATTGATGTTGGCGAGACCATAGAGCTAACAGACGAGTTTAAAGAAGCCGATCGGAGAGGAGCCGCCGAGTGGGAGAGAAAGGAGAAGAAGGCGAGGCTTATCGGACGTGAAGATGCGACAATAGTGACTACGCTTTCTATCTCTGAAGTCCGATTGGAGAATTTTGATATCACCCGGTTCACAAAGGTGGATATGAGCTCACTAGAGCAAGCAGGGCTTGCGTCGTTCGTGAAGTTGCTATCGGAGATCCCATCAATAGCGATGGCAGATGTTGATGCGTTTGTAAGGACCTATCGCGACAAGAAGCGTGAAGGATACATCCAGCGTGAAGGGAAGTTCATTCCTGTGCCATTGAACGAGGAGACTGTGGCAATTTCTTTACAGCTACCATGTGCCGGATTGAAGCTTAACGATTTAGTAGAAAAGGATTACCCCATTGGTGATTTTTTATGGCTAGATTCCCAGTCTGGCCAGGGATTAGAGACGTTGCTGCAAAAGGCTCACCTAAATCCAGAATGGAGGAAGTGGGTCGAATTGGTGCAGGTTTGGCTGTTGTTGGACATGAATCCAACAAAGGTATCTCGTCGAGATGTTGTGGCAGCAGCTGCTGTTAGATCGGGGGTGAAGATCAATTGGGCAAGGTTTCTTATGCGCGAAATGCATAAGGATGTTCTACAAAGGAAGGTACGAAATTGCTCATATTTTGCCGCTGCACAGTACATCTCCAAGTTGGTGGGAGATGTTTGTCCTCCCATTCCTCTCTTAGAAGATGTCGACATTCAACCAAAAGTGGAACAAGCTCCTGGTGTGACTTTCAATGATGCCCGTTCAAAGACAGTAGTGCGTGAGGGAGAAGAAACGTTACTGATTGTAACCAATCCGTCGGTTATGGGATCGAAAGAGACTGAGACGCATGAGAAGGAAGAACGATTATCTTTCCTAAACAACCAATCGGCTTCTGGTTTGAAGGAACAAGTGGAAGAAGACCAAGTGGAAGAAGAGCAGGTGGAGGAAGACCAAGTGGAAGAAGTGCAGGTGGAAGAAGGTACAAATGCCGCATTATTCTATTTGAAGGAGAGATTAGGAGAAGAGATCAAGTTTTCTGGCAGTCTAAAACTTGACATCGAGGATCTCAAACAACAGTTGGCGGCGAGGACCGAATCGCTGAGGAATGCGAACACACAATTGTCCCAGCAATTGGTGCAGAAGAAGGAATTGCTGAGGAATGAGGACCTACAATTGGAGAGGTTTAAGCTACAGGTGGAGAAGAAGGCCATATCACTGAAAGATACAGAAATTGAGCTTCTGAATGCACGTCTTGGGATAGATGCTTTGAAGCAGGAAAATGCCAAACTCTCACGCAGAAACAAGGCATTGGAGACAACGTCTTTGGTAGAGCGGAGCACACGCGATGTGTTGGAAAAGGAAGTAGAGGGGCTGAAGTCTGAGCTGAAGCAATTGAAGCTGGAGTTCATGTCTAGTGGATCAGACTCAGACACAGAGCTAGAGACAGGTGAGGGTTCACAACACCAATTGGTCATGTTTGATCCAAACAGGAAGGGTGTCGAAAATATTGTATTGGCAAAAACCAGCCAGGGGAGGAAGGGTTTTATAAAACGCCATAGGTCTAGGATCACAGTGGAGGATGTGTTGTGGCTTTCTGAGAAGGCTCCACCAACTTCCTCGATTGAGATGGCATATGCTTGGGAGCGAGATATTCTATTTGTCGTGACAGGGCTAACTTACCAGGAGTATGTGAATGAGAAGCGATGGGCGGAAGCTTGGGATTGTGCATCAACATGTGGCAAGGAAAACCTATTAGTAGAGGTTGTTATCAGGGGTGACGTAATTTTGGAGAACCAGGGTGATGCCTATAGTTACATAGGAGACTATGGATGTAGTTTCCTTTTAGGACTGGGGATTATTGAGGACAATTTGGCAAGAAGAAGAGCAACTGAACAGTCCTTTAGGGAAAGGCCCAGAGAGACACCAATTGTATCGCAATTGGATGTGAAGTTAGTGTCCAATATTTCAGGATGGACAGATGCTCAGTTCTTGAGATGGAAGGCACGGGTGAGAGAATTGAAGGCACAATACCTGAACACAGCATGGGTATTCGACATGATTACAAATGCTCAAGAACGGCAATGCATTGCCAAAACGATAGATCTCCATCCGTCAGTTTACCTTGCAACCTACAGGGCGGGGCAGGGCCGACTGCAAACCAAATCTTCTCCTTCTCATTATGCAACTCATGTGAAGGCCACGATTGCCCTGTCTACGGAGGTGTCTTACCATTGCTCTCCAGTGGGGATAAACGCGGTGCGATTGCCCGGCATGACAGTAGATTTGGAGAATTGGACCCTGCCTCTCCCTCCAGGAACTGATGAAAAGTATCTTGGGAGATGGACCGATTTATTTGATGTGCAAAGAAATAGTCCATTTCCGACTTTTGAGGCTTTGCTGTGGATTTCCAAGGACCATGCCCCTGACCTTCGGCCTCCAGTGACCTCATTCCAGAAGATGCAATATTCAGAGCATCGTAGGCGCTGCATCGCATATCCCCCATTGGTTGCAGCTGACGATAGATTGTGCCGCGATTGTGATAGAAGGTACACATGGTATGTTGACCAAAAGTTGGATGACGTATGGTACAATTGGCCTATTATTCCCGGTACTTTTGAGGACGTCCCCAGTTGTATCGAATCCTACAGGAATTTCTCCCAGGCACACTTAACCCATCGCGACCCAACCTGTTTCAGGGCGGCCATCTTCTGCGCCATTCTTGCTTATTGGTGTAATGAGCACAACATTGTCGTTGATATTCGAGTTGGAGGTCGCCATTCTCAGGACATGCTCCTGTACAATAAGTTGCACTATGGATCATGTCGGAAAACCCGCCCATTGGAGCTAATGATAATTACTCAGTTTTTGGAGCAAGGGCACGACGTTTTGAGCTTAGACATGCATCCCAGCTCTAGAGCGACCGCAATGAAGAATTTCATGGACAATCAGAAGTATTATGAGACCTTACGCCAGAGGTCAGGCCAACAGTTGGCTCAAGAAGAAGCAGAGATGCTAAGGATGAGGCAAGTGGCTATAACATCGGGCAGCAGTGGCCGAACTATTGGAGGGCTACCACCACGGAAGGTACAAGCGATTGGAGGATCTAAACCTGGTGCAGCAGGACCAAGCGGAGTTGCAACAGGAACAAGTGGGAGTGCATCCGAACTAAGCAAGAGTGCAACATGACAAAGTGGGAGTGCACCAAGAGCGGTGCAAGGAGCTTCAAACCAGCAAGTCGGGGAAGTAAGTGTTGTGTCTAGCGAATTGATATTTCAATCAGATATTCCACAATTTTGAAGATATGTGCAGCAAACTATGTCATGTTTGTATAAGGCATCTGCAGTGAGGACACGAAATGTCTATTTTGAATGCTTCTTGGTCACCTTAAGTCCACTGATTGGAAGTTTAATGTGAACCATGTTTGTGGATCTATATCAATGAGAATGTGTTTTTTTCCATTTGTGTATGCTTCTTAGTCAGCTTAAGTCCGATTGGTACAATTTTTAGAAGCTTTGCGCGCCAATAGTCTGAGTAAATATTTCACGCTTGAAGGCATTGGACAAGCTAATTCCGATTCTTAAAATGCGGAGTTGGATGCAGGACCAAGCGGAGTTGCAACAGGAACAAGTAGGAGTGCAGCCAGACTAAGCAAGAGTGCAACATGACAAAGTGGGAGTGCACCAAGAGCGGTGCAAGGAGCTCCAAACCAGCAAGTTGGGGAAGTAAGTGTTGTGTCTAGCGAATTGATATTTCAATCAGATATTCCACAATTTTGAAGATATGTGCAGCAAACTGTGTCATGTTTGTATAAGGCATCTGCAGTGAGGACACGAAATGTCCATTTTGTATGCTTCTTGGTCACCTTAAGTTTAGTGAGTGGAACTTACTCTGAACCATGTTTGTGGATCTATATCAATGAGAATGTGTTTTTTTTCCATTTGTGTATGCTTCTTAGTCAGCTTAAGTCCGATTGGTACAATTTTTAGAAGCTTTGTAGCCAATAGTTGGAGTGAATATTTGACGCTCCAAGGCATTGGACAAGCTAATTCCAATTCTTAAAACGCCGAGTTGGATGCAGGAATGTCTATTTTGTATGCTTCTTGGTCACCTTAAGTCGAGTGATTGGAAGTTTGATGTGAACCATGTTTGTGGATCCATATCAATGAGAATGTGTTTTTTTTCCAATTTCTTCTTAGTATGCTTCTTAGTCAGCTTAAGTCCGATTGGTACAATTTCTAGAAGCTCTGTAGCGCCAATAGTTGGGGTGAACATTTGATGCTCCAAGGCATTGGACAAGCTAATTCTGATTCTTAAAACGTCGAGTTGGATGCAGAAATAAAATGTCCATGGCCAGTCCACCGAGTGTAATCTCTGTTACAGATGGAGTGAAATAGTTGAGGAAACGCCTACTGATCGGCTCACTTTTCCAGGGTTGGCTCAGATTTAGGTTTGGGTATTGCTCAATTAGGTTCGGGTATTGCTCAATTAGGTTCGGGTATTGCTCAAACTGCCCAAAACTGCCCAAGCAAAAATATTTTTACTTTTTGGAACGTGGACGTAACACTCTGGGAAGTTGTCCCAAAACCTGGTACATCGACCTTAACCCAAAATTGGAACAAATACTCCGAAACCGCTAATGAGGACAGTGCGTTAGCGTCCTCAACGTCGACGCCGTCGTCCCATAGGTTTCCGTCAACGTTGCATAGGTTTCCATTGAACTAGAGGTGGATGACGTCCGCGTGAAGGAGGTCGACGTCGACATCGTAGTTGGACGTCAGAGTACAAATAGTATTCCATATACTCGTGCTAAGGTTCAACAACCAAGATGAGCAACAACCGCTCCTTGATGGCTCCCAGACTCTCCAGCATCATCTAATTGAGCTCCAATTAATTCTGGTTCGAGCCTGGCTCTAACAACTCCATCGTCCGCATCCTCTGCCCATCGTCCTCAGTTCTCAGTCCATTTGCTACACCTATTATACTTGGGGATCCGTTGTTCTAACAAAAGATTTTTATTCCGGTTCAAAACTCAACATCTAGCCTTCGAAAAGCACTACCTCGATCATGCTTTTTTATTCCAATCCAATCACAACTACATGACACAACTTTACATACTCAGGATAAAAATCAGAAGCAAGATTATCCAGAAGGAGAAGAAGGAGAAGGAGGAGAAGGAGAAGAAGGAGAAGAAGGAGAAGGAGGCCCGAGTGAATAGAGTGTTTGTTTGTTCCACCACTAAACTAATGTCCACCAGACATGGGTTTTGTAGTCCCCAAAGGCGGCCGGCATGAATAAATTGTTTGTTATTTCCATCATTGATAGAGTAAAGGTGGTAGATCTGGAGCCAACAGCAATGACAATAATGGGGTCGACCTTTCATCGAAGAGCTTTTATGTCTTTTATACCACATGTGCATAGAAGTAGCCATGGCGGTAATGAGTTTTCTTGTGGGTTATTATGAAAGATTCCGGCATTCATGAGTATGAAGCTTGTCCCATCGCCCTTAGACTGTTGGGCTCGAACCCTCACCAAGCACTACCCGAGACTTTGGTCTAGAAAAGAATTAGAACTTTGGTATACACATAGAACAAAATCAGCCATACTATGCAGAATCAACAGAATTGGTGGCTGAAAATTGGGCAGGCCCTCGCCTCTCCTAGGAGGCTAGCCCTGTAGGCTCGCTTCTCCTCGTAGGATTGAATAGGATCAAACCCTATTCACAACCCGTCCACCCATGAACTGGCCCTTGCCCTCGCCCTCGCCCTGGTCTCAAATCAACTTCTCGCACTTGCCTTGTCCATCACCAAACCCCCATGTCTTAAAACCTCGTGTCCTCACTAAGCCCTGTCCCGAAATCCCATATCACCAAATCTACCCTCCTTTGAACTCGACGTTCCTTGGTTGATACCCCATCAGAGCCCCTCGTGGTCCCGTCACAGAGCATTCAGAGGTGCCTATATAATGCATGGCTTCAGTCTTAGTTTTTACATGATTTTTCATCTCCCATCTTTGCCCTCCTATTCTATTTTGTGCATCTCCATCAATTAATGCTTTCATTGCCTGGCATGAGATATATTCTCTGGTGACTTAATATATCATGTAAAAATTTACCTTCAATTCTTGTGAGAGATTGTTGGGTTCTTGGATGCTGGTGATATGGTCTTGTCAAGGAAGGAGACTAGTCATTGTTGGTGATATGTATTGGTAATTGATTATTTGTTTTAGTGAATAATGGTCACCAAATGGTGATGGATGCATATTGCAAAATCTTGCCTTTTTAGAATTCATGGAGGCATACCACAAAATCTTCCCTGTTGAAGATTGATGGTGATTCGTTTTTTTTGTTTTTGTGAGTGATGGCCATATGATGGTGATTGATCTAGGTTGCAAAATCAAGCCTGTGAGAGTTTGTTATTTTGTTTGCTATTTTCTAAAAAAAATTAAAAATCTGTTTTAAAAAATAAAATCACATTATGTAAGAATCCGCCAAATGTGATATTATCAAATATGTCACACCTTCTTTATATCACAATTTTTGCTGAAACAGAGGGTGTGGTATTATCAGGGTTAGAAGGTACAGTACCCTCACACAAGTATACATACTTTTTGCTTATGTAGGTTTCCACACTACACTGCTGCCAATTTTGACACCATCTTGAAGGCTAGAAAATTGTCAATTTACCATGAAATTTTTGGCACATAAATCATTTTTTTGTTAACAACATGTCTGCCATATTTCAAGTCCAGAAAATGAATACAAAAAAAGATATTCAAAATCTACCAAGATGTGTAGTTGTCAAAGTTTCACAGCTCCCAACTTTGGCACCCTCCCTAGGGCTAATTCTTTTTCAATTTACCGTGAAATTTTTGGCACAAGATCACCTCTATGTCTATAAAAAGTGTGCCAAATTCCAAGGCCACATGATGAATACAAAAAAGGACATTTAAAATTGTTTCTCATAGCTACATATGTTGGTAGATTTTGAAGATGGTTTTTTGTATTCATCTTCTGGCCTTGAATTTTGGCACACATATCATCAACATGAAGACGATCTTGTGCCAAAAATTTCATGGTCAATCAACAATTTTTCCGACCTAGGGAGGGTGCCAAAGTTGGCAATAGAGAAATGGTTTCCCTGATTGTTTCTCACAACTACACATGTTGGTAGATTTAGATTTGTTTCTTTTCTTTTGTGGATCTTTTGAACTTGAAATTAATCACACGTATAATCAACATAGAGGTGGTCTTATGTCCAAAATATCATGGAAAAATATAAAAAATTGAATCCTTGGGAGGGTGTCAAAGTTGGCAGCGTGTAGTATGGAAATGAACATACGCAAATAGTACGTATACTTGTGTGAGGGTACTGAACAGCAATTGCAGCAGTACTATACTGTATCAGTACGGCTGGCCGAGGGGGTATTTTCCCGATGCCCACAAGGGTTCCGATTCTTATCGAGTGGGTGGGATGAATCCCAACCATGCATTCGTTTCAGATCAGGGCCCCTCTCAACTGTAGACACTTGGCAAGGATGCCAGCAATACGGATGCTTTTCATGACTTGTCAGGTGCCAGCTTGGATTCCATCGCATGACATGTCACTGCCGATGTGGATGCGTTGCATGGCTCCCGATGTGCCAGCCTGGATTGATTCTACGCTACAGGTATTTGTTTCAATTTGCATACTAATTGGATTTTTGGACTAGTATGCAGTGGAGTCCTTCAAAGTCTCCATCAAAAAGGACTTTTTTGATGAGAAAAGTAGGAAGTGTAGGGATTTGACCATAATCCATGGTAAGTGGACATTGGACAAGAGAGCCAAGGAGTACAATCATATTTAATTAAAACGTATAAAATCTTCTAATGGAACCTTTAATGAATCTATTGCTGATCTGAATACCATCATTTGGTGCGCAAAAATTTCACCCGGAGATCTTACATTACACATGCATCATTCCCATTCTCTTTGCCACCACCCATTTCAATCCCTCTTGGGGTCGCTTCGAGGCTGTGTCTAGTAGACAAGGTAACAAGGTGGTTTGAGTTTAGGAGTTTCAATAGTCGTCCGGTCATGTCAGTTGCGTGGTTTTTCCCGGCGGTTTTTCCTGGCGCGCTTATTGTGTAGTATCTGGGTGGGCATTGGTTTAGTGGTGGAACAAACAGACACTATATTCACTCCGGCCCCTTTTAGTGAAGACCGGAGTTCTTTCTTCTTCTTGGTATACGATTTCCCTATGCAAGTAAAGTTCACATTTCTTGTGCCAAGAAAAAAAATTAAAAAATCACATGATCAAACCCATCAAACTGCTCCGTATTGATGAACATCTTCCACGTGGAAGGTACATGAGTCTGATGAACATCATCCATGCGCCAAAAACATGAGTCTCAAGATGAATATCATCCATGTTCATGTTGTGGAATCAGCAGTAACGTGCGGAAATAGGTCTCCCAAAAGATCTTCAGGAGCGTGCGCTGACCCGTCGTCTCCTCGCTCCGACACACGCAGCCGGTGCTGCTGGAACCCACCAGATGAACGAACGCTCCATGAATTCATCCATCACCAATGGTGGAAACGGATGATTCTCCCCTCATCCATCCGCGATTCATCCGTGGCGATCGATATCATTGCTGCTTCCGGTCACGAACTCGCCACTTGGCCGTCGTTCACATGGGATCCAAGCAGATGCATGCGGCCGGAACCCACTTCCAAGCACCCGCCGCCTAATCATAGTGCACCACGCAGGTTCTTAGATTTCATTCGCAGAAAACCTCTCTCTCTGACCACCTCCCTCTTGTGTTGGCGATGAGGTTTTTCCTTGAGCATCTTTCGCCTCGTAGGCTGATCTCTTCACTTGTTAGATAGAGACTGATCTCTTCACTTGTTAGAAAGCTGACCTCTTCACTTCTTGGAATGACTGATTTCTTCCACCTGTTAGATAGGAATTGATCTCTTCACTTGTTGATCGCCTTTGTTGGTGTGGAGAATTGCGGAGGAAAGGAGGTGACTGATTTTTAAAAAAAAATTTGGTTGTGAATTTCGGGAGTGGGAGTTAGGGGCAGTGGCATTTGCGTCTTGGAGCTAGGTTTTTTTTTTTTACTGAGAGCGGTCTTGGCTCTGCGTCTGGAACCGGTCTTAGGCAGGGGTAGGAGTGAGATTGTGGTTGGAGTGTTGTGGAGGTGGAGGGTGGTTTCAAGATTCTTGTGTGATTTGGAGTGGGAGTGTTGTTTTTTTGGTTGTTTTGAGACGCAATCTTAGTTGGGGGGCGTGAATGGGTTGGAGTTTTGCGTGTTATTCTCTGGGTTAATTTTTGGGGTTCTAAGTGTACAATGCAGGCTTGAGTTGAGTTGAGTTGAGTTGCCATGTGGGTGGTAGGTTTGAGAGACTGTAGATGCAAAGAAGAGTATCTGATGAGGAAGCGGTTTTTAGCATTATTGGTTTCGTTAGTGATGGATGAGTTCACTTGGTTGTTGAGAATGTGGAATTTTTGCGGACTTAAGTAGTTGTGATTTGTGTATTGTTTGTTGTGTGCAGGGATTTATCGAGGAGCAGAATGTATAGGTTCTTGTAACCCTAGCTCATGATGTTTGAATATTTACATGTGTAGGAGAGATCTTGATTTGGAAAGAGAGCGTCTATCGATGTGAGTGTGTTGCAAGAAGAGTTGCACTACGATGGATGAAAGCATCGGCAATCCATGGCTGGAGGATGTTAGGGGTTTTGCGAGAATGGGCATGGAAGATCACCTCGACTTTTCTTCTTCGGCCGGCCAAGAGGCGCCAAGAAGCTTGGTGGACTTCACCAATCCGAGTTCTTCCTCAACCGTGGATCAAGCATATGCTTACTTCACTGATCCGTATGTGCAACCACTCATGGCGTTCAAGGGGCAGGATTCTTGTAGAGAGAGACAAGTTCTCGGAGACGAATGGCCTGGAGAGATCGATTTGCCAGCAGAGCCGCTTCATCAGCTGCCGGGATGGACGCAACCCAGCTGCTATCCAGACTGGCAGCAACCAAGATCTGAGACGGCTACCAAGACAGAAATTCAAGAGCCAACGTGGGTGATGGAAATGCCGTCCTTATATCCCACCAGTCCGCTGGACATGCCACACTTGTTCCACCCTGGTAACGGCTTCGCATCATCATGCGTTGAAGAGCAGCAACAGAGAAGCCCGTCTCCTGCTGCCTCCAATGACCTGGTGGCTGCCACGAGAAAAGCCAGCGCTCGCAAGAATCGCATCTTGCTGCGGCAGAAGTCTGCTCCTCACCAGCGGGGGAATAATGCAAACGGAAGCGCCTCGCCTCGACCCACGTTGAAGAAGACGTTCTCAAATAAAATCCCGCAAGAGCTTCTAATGAATTTGCACGTACAGGTAAACTTCCATCATATTTATTGCGTATTGATTTCATATGGCGAGCCTGGAATTGATGAGCATACATATAAATGAACGTCGTTCTCGGGTTGCCACTGAACTTCCACTTGCACTTGACGATCCTGTACCTCAGGTAACAATTATGGCCTTTTATTGGATTGTACAAACATTACTCTTGAAAGATTGTACATATACCACAGGGTCGGGATATGGATCCACTGCGATTTGTCCTTCATAAAGTGTTGCAGCCAAGTGATGTTAATAATCTGGGACGGATAGTCATCTCTAAGGTAAGCCGACATCTATCAGGACCTAAGTCTCATTTCTCTTTTAACCAAGTAAAATAATGCTTCTA
This sequence comes from Bryoerythrophyllum caledonicum, assembly GCA_963971425.1. Classification (NCBI taxonomy): domain Eukaryota; kingdom Viridiplantae; phylum Streptophyta; class Bryopsida; order Pottiales; family Pottiaceae; genus Bryoerythrophyllum; species Bryoerythrophyllum caledonicum. The sequence goes on along the minus strand of OZ020525.1, from coordinate 19,326,889 downwards.
AGTCGTGTGCGTTTCTTGCAGAAAGAGGCGGAGGCTCATTTGCCTCACCTTTCGCTCAAAGAAGGAATTTTCATTACCATGGAAGACTTTGACACATCATACCTATGGACCTTCCGCTACCGGTATACATGAGTTACCTGATTATTCCAAATTGGGCAGGTTTCCGTCTTTAACGACAAGCACTGATTTCTGTTTTGGGAATGGGATTCTGTGTTACAGGTTCTGGCCGAACATAAAGAGTCGCATGTACTTGTTGGAGAGCACAGGTAAGACATGATGAGATTCATGTGCTATATTTTCGCCTTCTAGTTACTGATGCCAGCTCATTTGGACGGTGCAGGAGACTTTGTCAGGGTGCATCACTTAAAGAAAGGAGACATAGTCATACTCTGGAGAAACAATTTACGGGGTACCTATGTAAGTAAACCTACTGCAGTTTGCTGAATGAATTTTTGTGTACATCCAATTGCTGCTCTTGTGCTGAAGCTAGGCGGGAGTTGGAAACTGGAACAGGTGATTCAAGCGATGGTGGCGCTGCCAAACAGTACTGGATGTGCAAGCAGTACTATGCTGAGTACTACCGACTCGTATGGACCAGCTGGCAACGACATAATGGAGGAAGAAGATTCCGACGTGAAAGGGAAAACCGAAGCTCGTAGTGGTTAATTGGAGAAGGAGCTCGCCCGGGTAACTTCTATGTCTACATAATTTTCAGTGTACTAGTACCGTTCGAAGAGAATCAGGATCTGTAGATTACATCAAGTGTGAGTCATGACAAGCATAATTCCTGTCTGAGCAGCAAGCAAGGATCTGCTGAGCTGAGTGCATTACTTAAGATAGTATCGATGAGAAGAAGCCAGCAAGAAGTTTGCAATGTAATGGAGCTGGTGGTGACTCACTGTAACACCACAATTTGCAACTGCCTCCTTTGTTGATTTTCAAGGCCAGGCTCTGTTTGAAATAGTACGGTATGAAGGTAGGATAGGTACAATTTACGTCAATGTACGTTGGTAGACCTTGGAAGTATTCATGTTAGTAACCGATTAATGCAGCGAATGATTTCGCTGCAGCTGTTTAATACTTGTAATTTCCTATATCAGAAATCAAGAGGTCTTTTTCTTTCTGCTGAAGTACTTAGTCTATGTTTTCTAAGTTACCATGATGGTGATCAACTTGAAATGGAAAAAGTCGGTAGGTGATCAGTACAGATGGGCGGGCAACCTCAGGTTGGCGACAGCAGTGAGGGGATTGAGGCGCGGCATGGAGAGGCCGGAAGTCTCCGTCATGTCCAAAGTGGAGGGATGCTTCGCGTCTGGCAACGCGAAGTCGAACGACTGCGCAAGGCGTGCAATTCCGATCTGGACAAACAGAATGCCAAGCGGCATGCCGATGCACTGGCGGCGCACAAAGCCAAACGGAATGAACCCGAAATAGTTCCCTCCCATAGTCATCTCAGGCCGATCCAGGAAGCGCTGCGGATCAAACTCGTCAGGATGGTCTCACAGCTTGGGAGGAGCGTGTCCACGAAGTCGACCGCGCCGGACTCGCCGCTCCCGGCCTTCTTCACGTCCATGAACTGTTGCAGGCACGCGTTTCATGTCGCTTTTCACCTTGCGCATCAGACGCACCTGGCCGAACAAGTTGGTCACCCACTTTGAGCCATGGCAGGAAGTCGCCCACCACCACAACCGTCGATAGATGAATCATCTTGAAGATCAGTTCCTTGAACCGGTGCGTTTCTGTCTGCCCCTCCAGTTCACCCCAGTATCGCCGAGGTGTTACTCATTGCAAACTCCTGAATTCGTTATTATTTGATCTTGGGAAGCTTCTGAGAGTGAATCCAGGGCCAATGTAAAGCACTATTATACGACAGGTCGAGAAACGGTAGCTGAAATGAATGCACAAATGACTGGTTTAAAAAGTGAAGGGAGATGAGTTCCTACATGAGGTTTTGGTTTCAGACTGCAAGTGGACATACTTATCTGAAATTTGGTGAAGCTTGAAGAGAGAATAGGTGCTGATTACAATGCCAATTCAGGTGGTCTGGACTGGTGACGCTATATGTTGGATACTTTTTGTCCTCACAAGCACCGTTGGGGGTTGGCTTTCATACCATGGACAAGCACGCCATGGACAAGTAAGTTCAAAGTCCACAGCCGCATGCCATCTGGATGATGGCATTTGCTGCTCAGTCTGGACATGTAACATGCACTATTGGAATGCAATGGCTCTCTCCAATTCATCATCCTGTTAGAGAGTGTTGAACTTACTGTGTGCAACTGACTTGTCGCTGTCTAAGAGCCAGCCAAGGCAACAGTGACAGAGGAAGCATTTTGGTGTGCGCTCCTCTGATTGTAAATGTACTGTATGATGTCTGTAAAGTACAGGAAGAGGCCCCGTCTTAGGAAGAGCCCCTAGGCGTCGCTTAGGAGTTTTTCAAAACGTTGCTAGACACCTTGTTTTCTTGTAGTGAGAACTCGTATGTGGCAATATGTTTCCGCTTGGACAATGCTCTTCTGACCTTGTAAGCATCTACAAACTCATATGTGTCTTGACATCACATGCAGTGAGGTCAAATTTAGATGAATACATTCAAGATGAACAACTACTCTCAAACACGTAGAGTTCAATGCTACTCAACTACTCTCAAACAAAAGCATGAAAACTACACAACTAACTAAGGGCCGCTTCACACCAAATCCAAGGTCGAGAGTCTGCCGGTTTCCACCAATGAGATTGCTTGAATGGCCAAAGTTCGGCCTCTCGGCCTTCGCACCAAAGGCCAAAGTCCAAAGGTCGTCGTCTTCCTATGTGCCTACACAACAATACTTTTGGAGAGTTTTGGAGCCAAGGTGACGAACTCTTGAGCAAAACTTGGATTGACGTTTTTTGTCAATCCAAACTTCCTTCGAGAGTCCGTCGATATTTTTAATAAAATCATCAAAGGTGTGCCTTTGAAGGTACTGTGCGAGTGTGACCTTTCCCCTATTCTTGGAGGCAGACCATGAGCCACAACCTGATCCACAGTCCAAATCAAATGCTTTGTGTGATGGACAAGCTAAAAGACATGAACTTGACCAAGGGAGGGATTCAGAACCAAGGTCTACTTTGTTTTCAACAATATTCAAATATATAAATAAAGGGCCCTTATAAATTTTCTAAGAATTTACCTGGGCCTTTTGGAAATAATTCATTGTATGTCTATTTTTCTTCACTTTTCACCATTTTTAGGGTAGGGATATGCAGATTACAAAAATACTTAAATGTAGTTGGACTCACCCTCATTTGCTTTTGAAATTCTCTCTCCGAATAAGACCCCATAAGACTATGCTCCAAGAATCCTCCATACCTCTGATATTTCCAACAAGTCCTTCTAAAATCCACCCGCCGTCTTTGAGCAATAAATACCGCCATCATCATCATTTGAACATTTTGTTGGAAAATTGAAAATTTTTGCAATGCCAAAAATGCCTACTATAACATATTTCATTACCATGAAATCCAAAAGTAGATCAAGAATACGTTCTCTTCTAGAATCCATGGTAAAAGAATGAGAGGAAAATTTCAGAAAATTAATCCATTCACGTAGTAAAAAGTGAGTGGAATCGTGGCAAATGATATGGGGTTTGGACTTTGGACTTGGGCTTTGGGGCTTCACACCACAACCGCCCAAAGGCTTCAATATGTATATTTTAATGTTCTTTTTTGATCCAAAAGCTTGGACTCTCGCCATAGTTTGGGCAAATTTTTTGACATACGGACTTTTGACTCGGCCCGGTGTGAAGCGGCCCTAAGACAACAACTCTCACAAGTATAGGGGAATATGTTTTTTTATCCTCATTGGACATGTGAAAAAAAAATGCTTGAGAGCGGGCACATTGGGCAACTCCAAAAACTTTTGCTAAAACACTCTATTGAATGTGAGATTTTCAATACTAGTAAGTAATAGTAGTTCCTTTCATATTGTCAAAAAATAATAATCACACATTGTCACACATTTTCAGGCAAGGTACAGAAAAAACTTCTTCTTTTCCACATAAAACGTAGAGATCTTCATTTTTTAGGTTTTATAATTTTCACAACAATATGTAGTGTAAACCTTCTTGTTGACCATTTGAGTTATCATTCTAAAACATATTAAGTTCATAAAAAAATAAAACGCCAATTGGCATTTTCTTAAAACCTCTATACCTTGCACAATTATTTTGGATGTGCTATGCCCCTTCTCTACCTCTATAAATTGGTGTACAAGGAATTAATATCATGCTTAACATGATGGTAATGAATTTAGACCTTAAATAGTACAAACGCTTAATACCAAGTGAAGTCAAAGTTTCTTGATCCACTCAAGGCAAGGAAGAAAGTAAACCATGTTCTCTACTTCAAACGTCCGTATGGTCAAAGTTTCTGAAATACTATAAGCATGTTATTTAACAAGTCGTAATCAAGATCCTACTGTAGATTATCCCCATATTTGTATTGGAAATGAAATTCTAATCTCCAAAAAGTGGATGGATGAAAACAATGCTTGAAATTAAATTTAGATAATTTCATTTGACATCTTACATGTGGATGTTGGAGGATTTCGGGGTCAGTCATCGATGTACACTGGTTGTGAAAGTTGTGGGAATAAATTTTCACCAATCATTAGAATCTTGCAAGAAATCTTATAAACTAGATGGAACTTCAACATGTTGTGTTGATAGCTTCACATTGACATGTACGACTATGTGAGATCAACATAATACTACACCCAAGAGTCAAATTCAGCACTCTTGTGCCGAATAAATAAAAAAAATTGAAATAAAAGTTTGTCAAAGTTCTTAAAAGTAGAACATTCTTCAAAATCCATTTTTTCAGTGTGTTAAAATATTGATGTTTTTTAAGAAGATTTTCCAAACATTTTGGAAACTATTTTTAGAAATATTTTAAGCCAAATGCGACCCTTGGAGACATTATACATATAATATATGATGGTTGTTTAGCTCCTACTTCCTTGTTTTCATATGAAGACGTTTCAAGTTTCATATTATTGAAGAAGAAGAAGAACGCCGGTTCCCATAGGGGGCTGGCGTGAATAAAGTGTCCGTTCATTTCACCACTAAGTTCATGCCCACCGGGCATGGGTTAGTAGCATGGATTCATATTATTGACATTAGTAGTTGTCAATGCCATGAAGAATTAATAACTATTCATGATTCAAAAGAAAATTGACTTGACAAAATTTAGTGAAAATGCTTAATATCACTTATATTTGAACCATAGAACCTGATATATCATAACATTAAATCATTATTTGATAGAAAATTACTTTTAAAAGAAATGATGGTGTTTTATACCAAAGACACTATATAATGGGCCTATAAGAATTCTAGATTACGCCTCCAAAGATATAATAATAAATTTGACTTTTGAAAAGCCCACTTAATTTTAGAGTTATTTGAAAAGTTTGTGAAAATTTGAATAAAATTTTGATGTACTTGTATAATGAATATAAGTTATTAGTGTAAAATATTCATCAATATCAAAAAATCAATTCAAAGAAGAGTAAGGTGACTAATATTTGTAGTCTCTTATCCTAACTTCTCATTTCATTACCTCAATATAAGCAAAATCTACTCATATTTGAGTTTCAAAATTGCCAAATTATTATAAACTTGAATAAGATTACAATCACAAGGTTATTAAAGTTAATTGTAATTCTAACATTTATTTATAGTGAAACAAATATCACTATAAAGAATGGATGCCTGATTGTTTCACAAAACTTTGGATGGCTATACAAATCTTTTTGATATAAGAATTCAATTAAATAAAGCCAACAATTTTGAACCTTTGATGACACTACACCAACATATTTTGTTTGTTAAAACCATGAATGTAGAGTATTCTTCTATCTTTTATATCACCTTCAAGAAAAATCATTATTCTAGAATGTTAGATTGTCTAGAATTTCATCTTTCAAAACAATAATTTACAAAAAGATAAATTACACAAAGATAAATTACAAAACAAAGGAATATGTGACAAGAAGGTTTAAGACTCTTTGAATTGATCAATTTATTTTTGAAAATTCTACATATTCTTAGTAGGTAAGAATTTTGATATAAATGTAGCAAATGTCATCTTAATCACTTTTATACAATGATTTTCTAATCTATCCAGCATAACATATTCAATAATAATATTCAAAACTATTTGTTCAAGAAGTGCTTAGATTTGAAGTAGTGCACTTCAAAGTGGAGATGCTCTTAAATTTTGTTTTAAAGAACATCTTTAGCATGAACTTTGTGAGACATAGCTCAAGAAATTTAGAGATAAAAAATCAACTACTTTATTGATCATTAAAATTTAGTTAAACTTGTGTAATTTTTCATATAAAATCATTGTTTGGAATCTTAATCTTAATCTTATGAATCTTTCATATTATTATTGTTATTGGATCATAGATCTATATAACTTATTTTTGAATCATTGAATTATGTGCAAGTGATGCTATCTTCCAAGCGGTAAATGATGAGCGGTGAGCGGTGAGTAGAACCAAAATTGGAGAATAATAATGTTTTTGTACTTTTCTTTGAAAAATATGAAAGTGTTACCTATTACTAAACCATAAAACCTATGATATAAACCTTAAATACTAAACCCTTGATCCTAAACCCTAAATTCAATTGCTCAATGCTCACCGCTCACCATTTACCGCTCATAAGATAGCAATCCTCAATTATGTGCATGTTTACAAATATATGTATATCGTATGACAAAATTTATTGCTTCCAAATTCACTTCTAAGCAATTCACTTCTTAGCAACAAGCCTTGTTGTTCATACATAATTCTATTATCTTATGTTTATCTCTTTATAACTTATGTTTAAATAACCATGTTTGTCTTTTGAATATCATCCCTCTCAAAGACAATTTTCACTTCAAAATACCATTAAATAATGGGTTTGCGATTAATTTAAAACGTTGTTTATAAGAGTTTTTAATATAAACTTCTCTTCAATGATGAAAATTGAATGTATCGTATATACATTCACATCTTTTTTATCACCTTTAATAGTATTGCATTGCAATCCTAGATACAATCATGTTTTATAGTCATTATATAATGTTTTCTACACATTATACTTTTCCAAAATTGGTTCTTCAATTCATCTTCTTAATGGGTACATGTGATAGTGTAAATTGTAGATCTAAAGTTAGTAAAACTAACAACATTTTGATATAGAAATATATGTTCAACTCAAAACACTAATACCTTACATATAAAAAAAATATGCAATACATATGAATATTTCACATCATGTTTACAATTCTTTGTTTATTACATAATAGAATGTTACAATAAGATATTCAACATTATAAATGAGACCATATAGTACACTTCATCATTCCACATAAGAACATGTCTTAATACTCTACCATCTCTTGCACTCTCACTATAACTACCATCACTCTCATCATTCTCATCTATATTTTACATAAGAAATTTTATCATATTTGAATTCTAAACCATGGACTACATTAAAACATCATTTGAAGCTCTAGATGGTGGGAATACGTGCTACTATAGCTTATGTGGTAATCACCAAACTCACACGTTTTTATCACACCTATTTTTACTCATCTTTACCAAAACCTAAAACTTCCCCTTTAAAAGTTTACCACAATCTTCAATTGACCATGTGTTTATGCATTTCCTTCATTATTTCATGAAATGAAGGCCTCTTGGATGGCTCATGATGCCAACATCTATCTATCATGCTTCTAATCCATGGACGTGTATCACTTGGCAGCTCTGGTCTTTTACCCACAAATACTATGTCATAGTTACTTGAGAGCACCCCCTCAAAAGGTATCTTGCCCGTCAATATTTCATAGCATGTCATACCAAAACTGTACACATCTGACTTTTCAATATATACGTTCGGCTCAAACGAACGATTCTTCAATGCGTTCAATATCTCTGGCGCTCGCCAAAATGTAGTTCCAACAGTCAAAGCTGAAGACTCAAAATCAGCAACAAAACTTTTAAAATAATCTCTAAACATGTAAAATGAATCCATTGAACCAAATAACTCGTATTGTCGTCTTAGAGGTTGAATAAGCACGTTAGAGGCCATAAGGTCCCGATGGACAATACCATTCCTATGCAACCCCCTCATTCCCAATGCAATATCATACATGATTTCAAATCCCATGGTCTCCTCAAAGGGCGATGCTTGGTTGCCATTGTGCATCATTCGCACATCAATCATCTTCCACAAATCACCCCAATACTTCTCCATCGTAAACCCAAACCTTCCATCTTCCAACATCACCCCGTTGTATAATGGACACGACCCAACGGAAGAAAACTGTTGGCGGGTTACCCCATTATGTATAGCCCTGAGCATCCCTGGGGGCCATTGCTTATGCAGAGCTTCCAGACTCCCTGCCTCCGCTTTAAACACTTTCACAACCATTTCATCATCACCCTTCCACATCCCCTTACCCTTCAATCCATAGATTGCACCTTGCGCTCCCTCTGCAATCTTCTCTCCCAATTCCCACCCGGACGTAGACAAGTATGCATAGAAATTCCTTCTCATATGCTGATGCTGTTGTTGTCGAAGGCTCTCAAAAAAGTCCTCGTCTGCCTCCGCGGAACGCTGTTTGTCGCTCTCCGTCATCTCCGGCAGCTCACTCCAATGCACCTCCGACGCTTTGATCTCCGACTCCACAGCCGTCGCATACTCACCCCTCCTCTCAATCATCTCTTGGATGCGAGCCGAGAAGTACTCCGAACACTGTGCAGGGTTGGAAGACCATGCCGCAAAGCCAGGTGCACCCTCACCACCACAACGTTGAGGTCCTTCTGCTGTGGCGGACAGAGTCAAGCTCTCGACAGATGTTGTACCCTCCAAGCTCCCCTCCGCCCGAGCCTTGTGCCAACACTGCCCCATCGCCGAGATCTCGAAAATACTCTCCTCACCAAGTCCACCGTAAGTCCCAGATCTTACTGTTCGAAGACGCAACACACACCAACTCCTCCTCAAAACTCACTATCCGGTGGCAGATATACTTCTGCCCACAGCCAGCCAGCCTAACTCCACAACTAGGAAGCAAGATGACCGCGACAAGATGGACACGCACGAAAGGTAGTTGCAAGAACAGCGTCCTTTCCACAACAAGCTGGAGACGCTACGAATCAAGACAGCGCCTCGCAATGGACAAACCCGACCGACACAAAGAGAGCAATGGACAAACCCGACCGACACAAAGAGAGCTCCACCGAAACCCCAGTCACAAGAATCCTCACGTCTCACTCCACACGAAACACCCGTCGCTCCAAACACTCAAGCTCTCAACTGCGACGCCACAAACCCTCTCCAGCGAGTGAAGCCCACAGAGACACCAAGCGCGCACACTTATACCCGACGGAGACGACGCACTGTAACGCGTCTTTGAACCAGTCAGCCACCATATCTTACCGATTCCCGGCACATGGCCATCTCCGGTTGCAGAGCTGCGACAGTTCCGGCGTTCACCCGCGCTCCTCGTCGTCGTCACCCCCACTGGACCCGGCCTCCGCTTCCTCCGGCAGTCCGCGATCATCCTCACTCTCGTTCCCATCCTCGCCATCGCACTCGATTCTCGCATTCCTGGCGCTAATATTGAAACCGCATCCCATCCCCACTTGCAGGTGCGTCTTACCATTGCTGCCTGCGGGTTCGATTTCTCTGATCAAGTCTGATCATTTTAGGGCTGGCACGGTCTTTGAGTTGACTCCTTTGCTGTTTTGATGCCACGGGTGAATAGGTGCACGCTCTGGAGTACTTATTCTGGTCTGGTTCTGGCGTTGCATGGTTAATTGGTGTTGGGAATTCTATTATGATGTTTGTTTCACAGAGCTCGTGATGCTGTTGCGGTGGGAGGTTTGTGATTTGTGGGCGAGGCAGAATAGGATCGAGCCATGGAGGTTGGGCAGCGATGGATGCCATAGTGGACGAAGCGGCTGTGGATGAGGAGCGTGATGGACACAACGGGATCGCACGAGGCTACGGTGAAGGCTGCCGATGTGCGGCTGGAGGCAGCGCAGAGCGTACGGAGTCCGAGGTCTTTCTCCTCAAGCTCTTCGCCGGTGTGTCTTCTCTCACCGTGTTGGATCGATGTTGTCAAGCAAAGAATCATGAGTATCCGTTTTGCATGCTCCTAGAATTCAAGGATGTGTTGACGTGTACGATGTGGATCTTTTCGTGCATCATTATAGGGCATGGTTTGAACATGTGTGGGGTGGTGCAGGAGGTAGGGAGAATGGGCAGAGAGTTGCTTTGCTGTAGCGACCTATATGAAGAATGTGGTGAAGGAGAATTGGACGGAGGGGACGATCATAGGTTGGAGTTCCGGAACGAGGTTGTGGAAGTGGTCCTGCGCGTGGAGGGTCTCGTTGTCAAGATTCGGGCCTAAGTTGTACGTGTCGTATCATCCCCGAACAAATTCTTCTCGGGTTAATGACGATTCCATGGAGATTTCCGTGGATGTGTTTGCCGTTTCGTTTTGTGGCAGACAAGGACTCTGCGAATGGGATCTCATGGCTCGAACTCGTCCCGGGTTTCAAGACTGCGATCCGGAATAGCGACCTTGTGACCTTGCGGCGCGTCTGAGCTGGAGACGCTGAATGTGGTGATGGGCCCTCAAACTATGATCAAGCCTTGCTAGGTAGTCCTCCTGCCTCTCCACCAACCGTGGACGTTTCCTTATTTCCTGCATTGGAGCCATGCATTGTCTTTTTGGTTTGTGTGTTATTTTATGGACCCAGCAGCTGCACGGTTGGACCCAGCAACCAATCTGTTGGAGAATCTGTACCGGAACAGCTGGAGCTCGTTTCGAAGGAGCTGCTTGCGGCTGTACAAGGCATCTTCCTTCATCTTGTTCAGCACCTGCACCTTCTTTTATATGAAGAGCGTGTGATGAGGCTGTGGTTTTCTTCCTTCAATCCTGTTGTCATATGTAAATTGGGTGTTGAGGTTGCAGCATCCAAGAGTGGCGGACGACAACATGCTCCCTGTTGTTTGCAAGTGCCTATTTCCTGCTGTAAGGACGCAACTTTCTTCTCGTTACCAATCCAGTCCGTATGTCCATTTTCGTTGCAAGACTTTCTGAAAATATAGAACTGGGACTTACTTCATTATCTTCGGCATGTCGGTTGAGGAAGTTTACATCGAGACGATTGTGCAAAGTCTGTCGGGTAGCATCAAAGATCACTATTACGACAGCGAGATGCGTTTTCTTATAAATGGGATATATGCATTAATGCGTTCGTCACTGGCAACAGTGTGTTTATTGTCAGTTTGCTTCGTTTGTTGTTGCGAATGCGCAGAGTGAGTGAGTTCGTGGTCTCTTCGTTGCAGAGACTTCTTCCGGAGGAGGAGCTCGATGATCATGGTATCTAGGTAGCTAGGTAGGAAGAGTTAGTTTTTGCAAATTCGTTGCGGACATGATATCTTGATCGGTGATAGTTTGTTGGTGAATGGAGCTTTGTAGGACTTAGTGCGGTTGCGCGAGCTTAAACTGTGAGAGCTCGGAGGTTGCGGGGGGAGGCGGAAGGCGAGAATTCGGGGGAGAAGGTGAGATGTTTGCTGTTTTTGTAGAGCTGATGGATTTAGGCTTCAGTTGTGAGTTTGTTTTGTGTGGATTCGATCGTTGTGCGGGTTTCTTGATTGGTGGGATTATAGGTGCTCTTTCTTCTGTTGCGGTGACCTTCATGGGAGTAATTGGAGAGAGGGAGTGTTCTTGAGAGGTATCCCCGTGTGAAGTCGTTTCTTGGCGGAGATTAGCCGCGGCCTTTGTTTCGGAGTTCGAAAGCGTGGACTCTTGTTAGCATTGTGCTGCAAGCGCCTGTGACGTGCAATTGCGTGTGGTGGAAGTCTCACGAATTTTTGGTAGGCTCGCATCATTTAAGGCGTCATGTTCAATGCTTAACACTCCCCGGGCATACGTAGAAAGGTTTGGGAAACTGATAAGATGTTGTGGACAGTGATTGCGGAGAAGACAGTTGCGATTCGCTCTTAGAAGTGGAAGAGCCAGCGGTTCTGGTACATTTTTCCGAGCCTTAAGAACACTCCTCTCCCCTGCTCAGCCTTCAATTGCAAACTATGGATTTACCGGAGATCGCAGAGTCGACCTTGGATCATGTTTTGGCTGTGTGCGATCCAGTTGCGAATGCAATGGGAGATCGCGGTCCAAAGCTTCCCCGACCAGGCACTCCTCCCTCAGGGTGAAGCGCGGGCGAAAGCTGGCGAATCTCGCCGAGTCGCCCTCCGCGCTCACGCCACCAGCCGACCGAAGGCAGCGCCCGCGCACCAGCTCCACGTCTCCGGAAGTAGCCCCGAGGTCAAGCACTTCGACCTTTCCCGACATTGCGAGCTCGCGCGCAGGCTACGAGAGCTTCCTTGTGTACCTCCCCAACGCCACCTCTATGGACGTCCGCGTGGACGGCGCCATCCTCAAGAACCTGTCTGTGCGGACGTTTGTGGAGCTCGTGCACACGTACAACGAACGGCAAAACCTGCCCTCCTGTGCAAGGCACGGCCAAGTACAATGGACCAACGACGTGTACGTTGAGGACTTCGAGGGAAACACCGTCGAAGACGGCGACTTCTGCACTCTGCGTGACCTAAACAAAGCCGGACAAGGCCTCCTGCTCTACGTAAGTCTGGCCGTTTATGTTCACCTTGTCAATTCTTGCTGCTTGTTAACGGTGTCTCATTTTCTGAATGGTGGTTGATAACGGTGTCTCATTTCTCTGAATGGTGGTGTTTGGCAGGATAATCACCCTGAGACGAAACATTCCCACCCGGGAAGTGGATCACTGTGTTTCTGAGACTTCATTTGTGTTTCCAAGGTGCAATATAGTTTTACTGGAAATAAAGGTTACGTGTGTTTGTGTGTTTTAGGGTTTTTGGAACGTTACGCCGGTGCCGCATGTGCTAGATACTTTGCCTGGAGATTACACGTTCTTCTCGGCATTGGCCGACGAGCTGGTATGGTTGTGCCTCGACTTTGGTTTTGGATTGCTGAAGGTTTAATGGGTCTTCGGAGGCATTGGCACGTTTGCGTGAACCGTTCATGATGCGAATGATTCAACCATTTTAAGTTCTCTGTCATTTACAGCGACGTCAACAAATGAGTCAATGCCCCTGTCAGGGAGCATTAATGAGGGCCAGCTCATAAACCTTAAGGCGGCTTAAGCCTTAAAAATAATTCTACTGTTGCCTAATGCACTCTTAACACATACTACATGGTGCTTTATCTAAATAATATCTACATCGTGAGTTATGATCACAAATGTGCATGCACCCTCTTAGACTCATTTTTTGAGGTGGCTTCTGGAGCAACTTCAGATGAGTGTAGAATAGATAGAAACTTGTGTTTTTTGATGAATTTTTTTGTGATTTCTCTTCTCTTCCTTCTTGTAGAACATATTGTGGAGAATAGGAAATATGATTGGTATGATGAAGCCAATTTTAGGAGACAGAGTGAGAGATATTGTTGCTCTTTTGATGAAAGGTCAGAGTACAAGAGTGGTTGCAAAGTCTTTGGATTTCTCACAAAGTACGGTGAATAGAGTGAGGAAGAAATATTATAGTATCTTAGAATTGCCAAAACGAGGTGCTCCAAAGATTCTTACCACTTCAGAGAGACAACGTGCAGTGCGTTTGGTCACAGTTGGAGGGTTAGAAACGACAGTACAGGGAGCAAAAGTGTTGAGAGAGGGTAGAGAAGTGGATTTTTGTGATAACACTTTGCGGTCTGCTTTGAGAGATGCTGAATTGAGTGCTTGTAAGAAGATTCCTAAGCCTTGTTTGTCACAGAAAAATGTACGAGAGAGGCTACAATTTGCAAGAATTCATAAAGAGTGGACATTAGAGGATTGGAAGAGAGTTGTATTCAGTGATGAAACTAAGATAAATCGTTTCAATTCAGATGGGAGGACTTGGTGTTGGGTTAATGACAAAAAAAGCTTGCCTGATTGTGCGGTGAAGCAAACAGTGAAGCATGGTGGAGGGTCTTTGATGCTATGGAGTTGTATGACAACAAGAGGTCTAGGTGATTTACAAAAGGTGGATGGGTGTTTAAATGCGAAGGATTATATTTTAATCTTGTATGGAGATTTGTACTTGAGTTTAAAGAGATTAGGATACTTGAACCTCGATAATGTCATTTTCCAACATGATAATGCTCCCATACATAAAGCAAAGATTGTTCAGAAATGGTTCTTAGAGCAACTATTCTCTGTTTTAGAGTGGCCAGCTCAATCCCCAGACCTAAATCCCATAGAACATGTTTGGGCAATCCTCAAACATCGTTTGAATTCCTATCCAACTCCTCCGGTAGGTCTTTTGCAATTATGGGAGCGTGTGGAGGAGAGTTATAAGACGATCACTACAGAGCAATGTGAGAGATTGTATGCTAGCATGCCAGATCAAATTGCACCTGTTTTGGTTGCTCGTGGAAAGTGGACAAGATTTTGACCACTCTGTGTAAAACGCCTCAATAAATGAGTCTATGTACATAGTTAACTTTGGCACTATGTATTTTTTTATCTAGAGGCGAATTTTTTTCAATTTTCTTGAGGTTGTCAGTTACTTCATGCTCTCAAACTTTCATGTTCAAAATTTATTGCTTTGATTCTTCATACTCTCTACATTGTTACTTTTCTAAATCAAATACCCTCATAGACTCATTTCTTGAAGTCGCTGTATGTATTCTAAGTAAACCCTATTGTGTTGATGCAGTAGAAATGTTAGATAAGTAGTACAGGAATAGAGCGAAACAATACAAATTGGTTATAAAGAGGTAGCACATTTGGTGATGTGAGAACCGGAATTATAACGAACAAGGCTTTATTGATTTTATTGGTGGTTCGTTCATCGCCAATTTGTTTTGTTTTGCGCTACCCGTGTGATACATCTAACATGTCCTTCTGGCTCTACACAGTAGGATTTACTTGGAATACATGAATGGCAGATTGAAAATTGTTGAAGAATTAGCATCTTGAACGGTTTGCACAAAAGGGCGATGTGAACGAATATAGCTTTCTGTTGGTTTTTGCATGTAGCACCGTTCACACCTATTTCTGGTTTGACAGAGCTGACAGTGAAGACTGTGTGTTCAGGACAACTCTTTGCAGGCTGTCTACCAACTAAAATCTGGGAAAAGGCACCTGACATGGTAAATCTGAATTCCAACAGTGTCCATCTCTTTGGACAGAGATCAGTTACTCCAATTTCAACTTTTCTAAAGGGAGCTTATCAGACAATTAGTAGAGTTTGTTTCAGTGTGACCCTGGACCTCAAGAATGGCAAGAATATGATTTTTGACACCAACACTATTTGCAACCATACACTAAATGCGACGTTTTGTGTAGCGATGTTCAATTGCAAAAATTGTAGCTGCCTAGAGTAAATAATCGAACCTCCCCCTTTTAGTCAAAGATCCTTCGAAGAATTCTTCCGCTAGAGTTTAGTGAACTGAGCATTTTTATAGGTTTCAAAATAGTTCATAGTACGATATTTTACACTTAGATTCAAACTTCGACCATTCTAGACTTTGGCCAAAATGAAATGTCCCTGTTGAAGGACAAAAGGTCTTATGGGAATTAAGTACAAGTAGTATAACAACATTTACATTTCTTGAAATAATAGTGTTAAATATACAAAATAACTACCCCCAACCCAGTCATGAAATTTATGAATACAAATCCTTTCTAATATTCTACCTTAAATCTAACTTACTCAGGTTATATGTGTAATGGAAAATTGGGGTAGTTCTTCAAGAAAAGAAGCTTCTCACATTCTCTTGTATTCAGCCCTGACTTCTCAGTTGCTCATGTATTCACAAATCACAGAAACATTCATTCAGTTCAAGGTTGTCATAATGGACGGGTTGAGGTGATCGGACGGGACAACCGGACGGGCGGTCCGGACGGCACGGACGGACGGTTCGGACGGATTGCCCGAAGTGCGCCCAGTAATTTTTGGCAAGTAAGAAATTTTTACTATGATCGCCACGTCACATACGGACGTGTCACGCCACCGTGGCACTAGGGCGGGGACGTCTCCATGAGGGGCGGGGACGTCACAATGAGGGGCGGAGACGTCCCCGCCCCTCATGTAGGCGTCCACGCCCCTGCATCATTGAGCGGATAGGCCTTAATGTCTGGAAGCAAAATCTGTTTATTACATTAAAAAGTAATACGATAAAACAACAATTCCCTAATCTCATACTTCCAAACCAAGTAATATCTTGTAGTTATCTAAGAAACCTTTTTCTCTCCTAGCTTCTTCTATGAATTATCACAACTCTCTTGATTTCGCATAGATATATGTAGTTACTTTTCTTGTCCTTTAATTATTCAAACGGCCCGATCTGCGCACTCCTTCGGTGGACGGGCCACCCATAACTGCATCTCGAAGGACGATATCATCATCATCTGGTGCCTCATCGCAATCTAGACGGTTGTCATCATCAGCTCCTTCACCGCTCTCATCTGAGAATTCTCCATTGCTATTATCCGTAGTCCAAAAGCCCTCTATTTCAGAGTTGTCATTGCGAAGCTCGACGACTGTTTCACCATCGCAACGCGAGCGTCTGAATCTCTTTTGTCGATGTGCGTGAGGATCATCGCCGTCGGAATTTATGGTTGGGCCGCTGGTAGGACGAATTTCTCGATTCGGAACAACAAACACTGGAGTTGTTGAAGAGCGTCCTGGAACATACGTGTCCAAAAACGGTTGAACAACCACGTTCGGATCTCGTGCCCCTATTCCAAGGAGGGGACGTCTACGATGCCTTGAGGAGGATGCTTCGCCGTTGTTTCTTCTTTCACGGCCTCTAGCCGCTCCACGGCCTCTAGACCCTCCACGAGCATTAGTCCTTGCACTCGGTTGTATATATTGACCCATTGGATGAAGAGGCGTCCTTGTGGCGGCCAAATGGGGTCTGCCATTTCTGGTAGTAGTAGCGGAAGTGTTTAGACCCATCCCCTCAACGCCTACACTTTGTTGAAAAAGTTCATACATGGCATTTGCCGTTCTAGGAGAAGAGGAATTCCGGGAAGGCGGCGTTGGTACATTCTGGTCATTGATAACCGTAGGCAACACCACAACCGGAGATGGTTGTGGCTCAAGGTCCTCTGTGAATGCAAAAGCATCATCGGGGTCTACATATTCCGGGTCAAAACGCTTTCGTTGATTAACAACACTTTCATTTCTTCGAGTCGTCCCTACAATTGTTGTGTTTACAACATTTGCGTTAGAGTCTTCTTGAACGACTCCAGTGCTATGAAATGATGCACCCATTCTAATAGGGCTCTCTTGGCCATACCGGTTTTCAACCGATGCTTGGTTGTTTCGAGTCGCAGTATTTACTGCGTTCTCTCCCGCTCCGTTGTTGTCGCCATCTCCATTTCCACCACCATAGTCTGATGGAGAATTGTCCTCGTCGCGAACATTCCCGATATTCCCCCCCCCATTTCAGGCTCTTCAAGGTTAGTCACATTTGGGATGTCGCTCTCTGAGGAAGTAGACAAAGGTTGCACTTCATGAATGCCCTCATTTTGATGAAAATGAGGCGAAGGACTACGACGAGGACTTTGATTCCAAGGTCCCCAACGACCTTGAGCCAATTCTTCTTCCACATCGTCATCATCTCCGTAATAGTTTCTCGTTTCCTCAAGATGATCGGCGCCTTCCGCCCAAAGATTAGGGTGTCCACGGTACTCCAACGGAGAACGGGGAGTTGCCATATTGTGCTCCTCCTCTTCCTCGGCTATCAACACATCAAATTCACGATTAGGTTCACCCACCGGGACCGGCCCTAGGGCATCTGGGTCGAAATCCTCCGAGTGAATATTCGCATCGTACCATCGAATAGGATCGGCCCCCGGTCTTTGTTGAAGGCATCGGCTATTGGTATAAATATACACCAATGACGCAGCCTTTTCTGCCGCTAATCGATTTCGGCTCTTGTTGTGGACAAACGAGTACATACTCCAATTTTGTTCGCAAGAGCTAGCTGAACACGTAAGGGCTACAATACGAACAGCTATTTTAGACAATGCCTTGTCTGCGATCCTGGCCCACCATTGGTGAAGTTGAAGCTTTGTCTGGCGGATGTCAGATGCCTCGGTAGGGCCATATGGTCCTGTGCCCTCCTCATACTGTGTTAACTCATATTGGACGTCCTCATATGAGACTTCCAATACCTCCATCATTTTGCGAACAACCCGATTCAATGCTCTTTATGCGATTCCGTCAGCCCTAAACGCCACATTATCCTTGAGGTACGGATTTAAAAGAGCCCCGGCGTAGTGAACATCGGTAAAAACCATTTGCCACCGGGCATCAAAAGATTGCTCAAGAGTGGATGCTATGTCAGCTCGTAGAGTAAAGGGTGACTCTCTCAAAGAGTACACGTGTTCTCGCAAATTATGCATCACGAGCCACGCACGACCCATGGCTGGTTCGCGGCCATCAAACACACGCAATGCCTTCAAAACATCCCCAGTCATGTGCACGTAATTCTGACATCGTTGCCAAAAGGCCACATCTTCGATAGTGAGCACCACATTACGCGTTGCGCTTGCTGCTTGCTCTCCATTTTGTTTGTTCCATAGGATTGCAAAGTAGTTTACAACACGGGGGTGGTCTTTCAACTGCTCCAACACTCCTTTGAGTCTCACCAATCGATCCAACATAAGGAAATTACAAGCAAAGCGGGTTTCAGTGGGCACTACAATATGCAGGTTTGGACTCAACTTACGAAGTGTTCCCATTGTCGAATGGTGGTTTCTAATATATTTGCACAATTTCTTTGCCCTCTCTATTAAATCTTTAAATTCTTGGACCTTCGCCCAATCTTCCAACATGAGATCCAATGCACACTATAAGAAACCCGTGTTTTTTGTCACGTCCTGAATCATGTCCCAGGAGACATGTAGACATCCGAATTTACATCCCTCTGACGTACCAACGCGTGTAACACGCTATAACGCGTGGGGACATCACCAAAAACGCGAGGACATTCTTGCGACAGGGACAATTTTCGGAGATTTTGGGAGGCTGGAAATGATGCCAACTGGGCGCCACGTAGACGACACCTAAGCGGCAAGATGACGGGCAGTGCCACATGGCCGGGAAATTCATCCTCTCCATTGGTGACGTGGCATCTGTCGTGGCATGTGACGTGGACCCACGTGGCCTCTGATGTGGACCCGGGAAAGAGTGACGTGGCGTGCCACGTCAGCAGAGATTTGCGTCGTTTTTTTTTCAGATTCATGTTTGCTGGGACGTCACTGGGAACATGGCTGCGTTTTACAAAACGTCCCAGATTGACGTGGAGATGTCGACGTGGATGTCTACAGCGACGCGTACTTGCTGTGGATGTTCGTTTTGTCGAACATTGCCATGTTGCACAGGACATGTCCATAGACATGACCAAGTTCTGAGGTACGTTGCTTATCCATGTACGTGGTTATAGAAGGTATCATCGCCGATGTCTCATAAAATTTATGCGTGTCTGACGTGACATCTCCTGAGACATGGTATTGTTCACGGCGTGTATTTGATGATGTTTTGGAGGATACGAGACGTGCTGTAGAAGACACGAGTACTGTCTATGTGGACGTCATTGTGAACGCGCGGACGTCTATATGTTGACGTCATAATGTTCTTCAGGACGTCTCTGAAAACATCTACTTCAAATTTATGGATGTTATGAAATACGTCGTCGTGACCCTACAATAGTCCCTGAAAACATCTGTGCGTCATGTGTGACGTGTTACCAAGACATCAACGACGACATGTAGACGTCGCGAAAGACATCCACTCGCCATGTCATAGGTGTTACTGAAGACATCATCACGTAGATCGAGACGTCCGAGAATACATCCGCACGTCTATCTGATCCGAGAAAGAGATTGAACCCTTGAAAAGTAGACGTCTCATAAAACATCCCCATGTCGCTAAAGAAGTGCGTTCAAAGACATCATCATGATCACCCAAACGTCCTAGAGAACATCCTATTGTCACGTTGGACGTCCTAGATGGACATCATGCATATCACATAGCCGTCCCACAAAACATTGCCTTGTCATAGAACAATTGTTATGAAAGACATCACCATGTTCACGTAGACATCCAGAAAAACATGACCACATTACGTCCAACGCGTTAAATGAACATGAACCTCATCACAGAGCCGATGTAGGTAACATCCCCTTGTCACGTAAGAATAATTCTGCAGAACGTCATCGTGATGACGCAGACGTCTACGCTAACATTCTAACGTCATGTCTAACAGGGGGCATGAACATCGTCCTCAACACATACTCGTCGCAGAGAACATCCTCATGTCAATAAACAATTGTCATAAAAAACATCATCATGATTACATAGTCGTCCGGGATAACATTCCCACGCCATAGACAATGTCTTCCAGGGAACATCGAAGCATATACGTAGACGTCCCACGTAGCATACTAACGTGACCATGCATACATTCACTAGGACATCGCGGGCGTCCCCCCAGACATCCCCGTGTCATAATCTAGATGTCATACAATACGTCTCTTCTAACATTCAGGTAACCACGTCTTCCACTGGCTCCAATGTCTTCGCAGCCTGTCGATGCTCCCATGTGTGCATCATTAATTTCCATGCTTGTCCATTGCTCCACCTATTCAACATGCCAACAATGCCTTCGGTTAAACTAGTGATAGAGTAGTATACATTATTGCATTAGTTACCAATCGCAGAACCATCATAAGATACATGGTCCAATCGTGCACGCACACATATCCTTGATCATGAACTATTTTGACGTTCTGGATGACTGACACTTTGGTATACATGCTACAATATGGGCCAAGACGTCCGCAGAGATGTTCTACCAGACGTCGTACGTAGGCATGGAAACGTCCACGTGTTTCCACGGACGTCTTCAGAGACATCTGCAATAACGTCCTTCTTGTCCGCCTGCTTTAATCCAACTTCGACTTGTAACAGTCATCAAGATTTCAGAACTTCTAAGGTTTCGAAGAAGTCACTCACCCATTTCTTTGCAGGCCCCGTATGTCATTTATTCCTGACCGCCTCTGCTCTTGTTGAAGTCCCTACCTGTACTTGTGAAATGTCAGCGAACTATACTTATGCAATGTCTAGGTATATTGTGGATAATACAGTTTCTGACACTCTCTCATTGAAAAATGTACATTACTACCCACCGCATAGTTCCAAAAAGAAATATGCCTACATACAAGTCCAAATATGGAGTAGGTGTACATATTTCCAACCTTCGGAAGCGGCTTCCCCTGTTTGGACCTTTCGGCTGCCTTTGTTGCATCAACCTTTGTCACTTTAGACGCTCCTGTTGACTTCTGCGTGTCGCTCTTCCCCGGTTTTGACAATCCTACAGGCTTAGGTGTCTTTGACAATGCCTTTAGCATGTTACCTGGTTGCATTCTACGTCGTTCAGTTCCCGCAGACCCCCCCGGTGTTTCCATGTCATCCTGCACCTTGAATTCATCACAAGTTCGAAAATTAGTCAAAGCATCAACACTAGCCCTGCTATATGTAGAACAAAGAAGTTTACAAGCCCATGTACACCCATGTTATCAACTTCATAGTAAATATGACAGATAGGATTTGAGATATGAATGGCTTACAGTTCGTAGTGATTACCTAGACGATAACAGCACATATACTGATCAAAATTAAACACAGCTAAATTATCACGACAACGTCGCTTGAAACATTGCTATGTTCCTAGACATGTCCAACAACATCCACACAGACGCGAAGATGTTACCAAAAACGTCCACGCGTTTCCTACATGCTAGTCCAGATGTCCTGTACAACGTGATGACGTCTGAAGTTCCTCTAAGCACATCCTCGATCACTTTACCTGCTGGGAAGGCTCTGCAGACATCGGCGTATCTATGATTGCGTAAACATCATCTTCTTGAGCCTTGTCGCCTTCGTTCGGTGCTTGTGTGAAGCCAAGTGTATCTTCCCCGTCCCTGGTGCCCTCTCCTTTTGCGGCCTCAATAGAAGGGTCACCCCCTACATCCTGTCCAACCACCATTCCAACATTCTCGTGGCTGCTCCGATGTGAGACGCCAGAGGTAGCATGGATTGGCGAGGTAGGGCGCGTTGTCTCTGTGATGAGCGTGGGCGGTGGAGGTTCCTGCAAAGCCACAAAATGGACACGCTCTAGGGGATCTGTGGATTGGGTCAGTGTTGAGTCCGCGTGCGATGTCTTCCGGGCCAAGAGCTCCCGAAACATGGCCTCCATGCGCTGTGTGGAGTCTTCAATCTTCGACTCCAGTCGCTTGTTCGAGGACTCAATCATCGCCTCCAGACGCTCGTTTGTCGCATCCATTTGTCCCTCCAACTCAACCAAGCGGCTCTGCAAGTCTTCGAGGTCATCCTCCGCAGTACCACCTGCGCTCTCCTTCTCCTCTTGAATCCGTTCTTCGATCTCGTCTATGATCTCAGACTCCCAGGGTTCTCGATTATGGCAAAGAGTCTCGCAGGAGGTCAAACAAAACATCGTTAGAACATGAGAAGTCAATGATAAACAACAACAACGGACCTGTACACTCAAACTCTACGACAGTCAAGACCCACTGTGGACAGACATCCGCGTTTCCCAAGACATGCATAGACGTCCTATGCAACATCCTTCACAACGACGAAGACATGTAGACGTTGTCCGAGACGTGTAGACGTCCTCCAAAACGTCCAAGGATGTCTTGACGTTATGGAAGACGTCCACGCGTTATCGAAGACGTCCATAGACGTCTTCAGCAGTGTCCCAGGCCAAATGTATAGCTTCAAATATGACTGTACAGGACATCTTCTTTGACAACATGTCGTTCTTTATAAGTAAATAAGACAATCCAAAGCCCAACATACAGCAAAATAAAGGTGCCAAGAAGGAATTTATCATACCAGTTTTACTACAGCCGCCTCACGGAGTGAAGCCATTTTAGACTTGGACTTTGATCCCTTCCCCTTCGAGACTTTTCGCATTTTCTCTGTTGTTAGACGTGACTCCTCAGTGGCCCTCTTCTGCACGAGCCTGTTCCACTGGGCATCGGTAACTTCAGGTGGTTTGCGCTCCTTGTTGTCGATCATCCGGTTGAGGCGAAAACGGCGGTTGATCAAAATCTTGTTCACCCTAATGCGAATGAACTCGGGTTCGATGTTCTTCCTTTCCCCCTTCACCACCCAACCTGCAAAAACAGAAAATCATGAATGCACCGCGGTCAGTCGTCTCGAAAAACTAGAAGTACAAGTCATCTAGATTGAGACGGTCAATCTTACAATTGCAAATGACCATGCACACTAAAAAATATGTGGACAAGGCCAGCAGTGAGACAGGGTTGGACGTCCTTGGATCTCCTACATCCAAGACACATTAAGATATCATCAAAGGACGGCACAACAGTGCCGAGAACAACTTCGATCTCAAGGGATGCAACCTGCAAAGCTAAAATCCAAGAGAGACCGCAACACTTTCAATATGAAGATCATACAGAAATACCGACATCGAAGACATAATCCTCCCAAAGGAAGGCGAAGCAAAGCAGTTGGAAGACCAACATCAGACAACAGAAATCAGACAGTACACATGGTACAGCAAGGACGAGAAGAAGTGAAATGCAACCAGCACAGCATTGCAATGGAGGCGACCTAGTCTCAAAGCACGGAGATTCAATTCATGTCAGGTACAGGCTGCAAGGCGAATGCAGCGTGATCCACAGCAGTCACCGAAAACAACTCCATGTCAAGAACAGACTGCAAGGTGACCGAAATTATAATGAGCCTTAAAATCTGAGGTACTTTGATTGGGGATGACTGAGAGAGCAATACGCGAAGTAAGCATTCTAAACAAATCAGGATTCAATGTCACACATATAAAGCATTCCTTTACCTTGCCACAGGCGCTTGAGAAATCGCTCCTTGGTTGCCTCATCCTGCTCAGCAAAGTTGTAACAGGGATCCAAGTTCGTAGCCAGGGCCCGCAAATCCGCCTGGAAGGCCCCCACTAACGCACCGTAAGGCTCACCTTTCTCATCAACTGTGATGGGCTTTTTCTCCAGGATCTTCTCGCGACCCACTGAGGCGTGCCTGTTGCTATGGCGAGGCGGTGTTGTGTCGTGAAATATGTCCTCGTCTTCCACCTCCTCATCATCTGGATCTTGTTCCTCCTCTTCGTCATCTTCATCTTCATACCCTCTGCTGTGCAAAAGAAACCCTTGCCTATTTAAATGTTAAAAGCCCCAAGCACGTCCATTGTAGGGCATCACGGACGTCCACGACAACGTCTGCACGTCACGTGTAACATTACTGTGTCCTCAGTGACGTCCCCGCCTGTGTCAGCGTTACAAAAGAATAATATACAAGATCCTCACAGTTCCACTACCTTTATCCACGAGTCTTCAAAATAGAAATTCATACAGACGCCTCAGACTTCACATTGAATTCCAGTACGTACTCAAAATTGAAGATTAAAATTTACTTCATACAAAGCGTACAAAGTGGAATACAACACACAACATAAAAGGCAATAAATAACTCCAAACATTACCGACTTTGCATTTTAAAATATTGAAATTACAAACAAGGTAAGCAACAACGACCCTTAAACCGACTGCTTTAACTATGTCATACGTTGTAAGACATCGCCGTGACTACTAGGACGTCTGCAGAGACGTCTGCATGTCCTCCACCGCGTTGCCGGGGACGTCAAAAAACAAACTTCTACTTGTCAGTAAGGACTTCGGAATCAATGAATTTAAGTTCCATTATGCAATAAAAAGCGAGAAACTGACCGGAAGTCGCGCTGCATCTCCAACGCTTTCATCCGTAGTGTGGCCTTCTCTTTCGCTGTCAAAGCTGCTCGTGTGTCCTGGGCCCTGCCTTTCCCTTTAGAGCTACCACGCACATCAAGCTTCTGCTTTGTTCGCCGCTCAAGAACTTCTTGTGGAGCTCCATCATCCCCATCACTTGACGGACTGTCCAGTTGCGTTGGAGGCGACCGGTTGCGCTTCTTCATTTTCTCGTGCGACTTTGGCATCCTGACCCGACGAGGTGGCCACTCCACGAAGGCTTCCCCCTCCTTCTGCAGCAACCATCGCACACCAACAACAGAACAAGTCAACGACCGAGAGAAGAACACACAAATTGAATACAACATCCTAAACGTCTCCAATAATGATGAAACATCACTGTCGACATGCGAACGTCTCCAACAGTGCAGTAACATCCCATAATAATGAGAACATAATCAGCAAGCATCATTACTAGTTGTAGTAAAGGATATGAGAGCACGGTCTGTCTTCCACGCCGAAGTGAAATAAAAAAAAATACTAGTACCAGCCTATACATTCGTAGACGACGCTGAACGCAGGATAACCAACTCTCATTCTTAAGGCGGTGGGTAGAACTTCAACAAGAAAGAAATTGCTCACAGATTTTTCACATATACACTAACCACATAATCACTCCATAACACATACGCAGTCAAGAAAATTGAATGCCCAATCAGCAAGTTCGGAGATCATCCATAAACAGCACAAGGCTTGTCTTTGACAAACAAAAAACACTAAAATCAACAAGGGTGATTTCCTGGTGATTTCCCAAACCACACCGATATTACCACCGAAACCCTCCTAACGTCGCCAACAACGCTAAGACGTCCTGCAAGACATGTTAACGTCTCCAACAGCGCAATCACATCACAAAGAACAGGTACACATCTTCAAGAGCTTCCGGGCCCAACCTAAAACATGAAGACGTCTTAGAATACAGCAAATGAATATTTCAACCCAAACCCAGAAACATCCAATTTCGCTTAGCGTTATCAACAACAGGACCGCAACCCGGTGGACGTCTCCAACAACGTGAAGACATCGCGCGGGACATGCTGACGTCTTCGACAGCGTGATAAAATTAACCTAAAGTAACACACATGTTCAACAGCGACCTTGCGTAGGCTGAAACACGAAGACGTTTCCTAGAGCGCCAAAGGCGAGACACCTGAAAGCCATGTAAACAACTGTCCGTGCTAAGGGTCAACAAACCCTGGACAACGTCAACAGAGCACTCCCAGCTGTGGGCATTACCTCGGCCGACCTCCACTTTGCTCCACATCGAAATTGAAATAGACACAAGTGAAACTTTGGACAATCACAGCACGCACAACCCCACATATCCAGACATCGACATCATGGGCTTACAAAACGTGAACCCAAAACAGACGTACCTCTTAGAAGCTCCACATCATGCACAGAGACCACCAAAAAAAGATACTGATCTAAATTGCAGCAATTTCAACAGGATGTAAAGCGAAAGCAAAGCACGAATCAAACCCCACTGTCACGGTGCCGAAGGTGCGGCTTCCAACTATAGTCTACAAGAATCTCCGCGCGGCCCTTCCCACGTCCAATTCCTCTCACGTCCCTCACCCGAAGTGACTCCTTCCTACAAGATGATCTGCGGTCCTTGGCTGCACCTCCATGCAGGAAAGTGGAGCCCAAAGGTGATCCGTCGCCCCGCCCAACGCAGGCACGTCCTCCGCCGTCGCTGGGAGTAATACCCCCGAAGGGGACCTATACCCGTGCAGTCTTCTACAAAGCACGTGTCGGAACGGAAGAACTGAGAACGCCGCCAAGATTTATTGTGTTTCCTAGGGTTTGCAGTGCTGTGGAGGTGGTCCATACCTTTTGCGACGTGGGGTTTGGTCTTGTCGGTGGAGCTGATTCCACTGCGTCCACGGCCTTGCTCAAGCGCTCGCTCCTCCTCACTTGAGTCGATGGAATTTGGCGTTTCTCCCTCATGTTTGCAGTTGTGGGAGACACCCTTGCAATTTGCTCTACAAAATTGTTGAAGACCTGAAGAGCGGCCTCAGTGACGTCGGACTCTCGAACCTTTGCTGGTATGGTGTCTCTCACTACGAAAACCCTAGGTTGCACTGCAAAGTGTCTACTAACTGCCATGTTCGAATTACATCACTCATGTGAAATGCACCACAATAGGGTTTCCAAAGACCCCATCCCAATGTCCTACACGTACCTTCGTTGTCCTCTTCTATCTGTACAATATTCATTGCACTACGTTAGACACGTGGACTAGTAATGAGTGCAGGCCGTCCCAACAAATGCGCGGCCATAAAACATCCCCGTGGACATCCCCACGTTTCTAGAGATGTCCGTGGAGACATCTCAAATGACATTCTTACGAACGCTGTAACGTCCACAAGAACATCTCTGTAGACGTAACGTGTAATATGAGAATGTCCCATGCGTTCTGTAAAGTCAATTGGGTCCGTTTGTGTACGAGAGCACCCTAGAAGAATCCATAAATTGTTGAAGAAGTTATAAAATGTATATATGTATTGTCATTTCTGTGTGAATTACGTATAGTTGGACATGTGTGCGCTATCCAAATTAGTTAATCTGCAGGAGTTCTATGTTGCCTTCATCTTTGAGCATACTGCACTTAAATTAGGAAATGACATCCACACGTTCTCTGAGAAGTCTAAGCGTTAACCGGGACGTCATAGAGAACGTCAACGTGGACGACTTAAAGTTCTGTTCAGCGTCGTTAAGACAAGAGTCTTGCTTTTGAAGAGCCGAATACTGGCATTATTCTGTGATGACAGGGATCCTCTCACGGCGGAACAAAGACCAAGTCAACACACTCTTCAGCGGTCACTGCCCTATTTGGGTGAGTACATAAACAGAACTTCCCTAACTACATAATTTTTCATACCATGCATCAGTATGTGTCCAATACCAACTTCTGTGACACCCGATGAGCTACATACCGTGAAGATATACATGACTTCAATACCATTCTCCTCGTTTGTGTATTGATAGTGCTCTGTAAAACTATAGACACTTGATTCCTAGTAAGTGTTCATAAACAATGTGCGTTATATGCAGATGTCTTGGTGGATGTCTTCGTTGATGTCTCTGCAGACATCTGTAGAGACGTCAGTGAGTTCTCTGAAACGTTGTCAATGGTAAATCCGACGTCTGTAACCCCCTAGACATAGACGTGTACATGCACATCATGTTTATTGTGCTACAATTATAGGGTCATTGAGCCGTGTCGCTGCATCCCCATGGCGTTGCATGAGGAGGCAGGGTCAGATGTTGAATCTGTGGGAGAGTGCGATCATCCGTATGAACCATATCCTTTCGAAGATTACAATGTACAGCATGTCGCGTACTTGCACCGGCTAGTGCTTCTACATAGCGAACACATGTATTTATACGAGCGTGGATTGATGAACAATCAGGATTTCTTGGCTGAGACCGTGGATGATGTATACCACAAGAACATGTTCAGCATGTCATGGTTCTACGAGGATTGTTATCCCTTTGACACTTGGGAGGATGATTACGACCACTGGCTGTACGATCAAGTCTTTTTTGCTATGATCGATGGAGATGATGTACTGGCATCTTAGAGGCCTCTATACTGAAGCCGGGTTCTTGGACCTATTATGTAATAAGGATGATGTTCTTTATAGACGTCTGAGTGGTAGACGCGGATGTCATTAGTAATGTTATGATGTTTCTCTGTTTATGAGGATGTCCAACTCAACGTGATGATGTTTACTACTTCATGGGTGAACGTTCGCTTTAGAGGCTTCGGTAACAGGGAATGAAGCCATCTTTGACTATGTAAACACTTGCGAATATGTAATGTACACATTGTTGACCGTTCTTCCTCCCATCCTCATTCCGAAATTCAGTTTTGTTCACTTCCGATCATTGAATGTAACGTATCCCATCTCCTTTGTCGAAACATGAATCATCATTATGTTTTCATTGCAGAGCATGTTGCAAGTGCAGTTGGGAGCTTCTTGATTTGGAATGCGTGAATATGTCGAGCCGTCGATGGACACTTCATTCGTACTGAAGTAGTGACATTAAATAAACAACGCCATCTTCACATGCCCGGCCATCGACTACAGGCAAAAGAAGCAGTGGTGAGTGACGTACACTGGGCTGGGCGTTGAGATGTCTGATGGAATGTCCGTAGGGATGCCTGTCTAAACGTCACTCCGTTCTCGAAGACATGGTCATAGACATTGTGAAGGACATGATGACAAATCATACCACCACCTGTATAGTTAACTCCTAATATAATAGGGGATTTCACATCAGATATGAGTTTTGAACATCTCTGACATTGTATATGTGTTGCTAGCCACGTGAACCATGCGTACGGGCAGGCGTCGCAGCGGCGCAAGAGTCCGGATCGATGAC
This sequence comes from Bryoerythrophyllum caledonicum, assembly GCA_963971425.1. Taxonomy (NCBI): domain Eukaryota; kingdom Viridiplantae; phylum Streptophyta; class Bryopsida; order Pottiales; family Pottiaceae; genus Bryoerythrophyllum; species Bryoerythrophyllum caledonicum. The sequence continues at coordinate 19,297,554 of OZ020525.1, read as the reverse complement.
GACGGCCATACACTGCGTCACATCCCTCTTGCTGATCTCATACTACAAACAGAGCTACGAGTGGCAACGGAGCAGAATATAGCGTCATACCGCTGCCCTTGCCGAAATTGTCACGGCGGTCAGCGCAGACGTATAAACGTCATTCGAGAGCACCACACGAGAGTTGGTAGACATCCTTGTTTATCGTTTTCCATGATAGGTGGGGATCCTCCCGCTGGATATCCAGAGGACGGTATCTGGGTCCAGGACATTGCATATGACGATGACGTTGTAGAGCAGGCACCAAACATTGGCGCTTCTGATGACCTGCAGGACATCGCCGACGACATCTCCAGACGTAATCATGTTACAGAGGACGTTACTGCATTGGATGAGAATCACGACGTCCAGCGCCAGGTCATGGAGGCCCTCGATCGTGGTGATGCACTGCATAGGGATGCAGAGGGGCAGCAACACTTGGAAGAGGACGACGACATTGATAGCGATACGGTGGATGGCCTCCAGCAATTGTATGAGGAAGCCACGACACCGTTGTATGCGGGATCCAGAACCAGCGTTGTTTCCGCTACAATCGTCATCATGAACATGTGTGTTGTTTTTGGGGTGAGCAACACGTTCACGAGAGAGTTGCTGCGGTATTTGGCAGAGGATTTGCTCCCTGTAGGCAACAAGCTGCCCAATAGTCATTACGCCGCATCGAAGACCATTCGAAGGTTGGGATTGAACTACAACAACATCCATGCATGTCCTGATGGTTGTGTCCTCTATGAAGATGAACATGCGGAGTTGCAGACATGCCCAAAGTGTTCCAAGTCCCGATGGTTGGAGGGCACTAACTCCATCCCAGCCAAGGTGATTAGGCACTTCCCTCTCATTCCCCGCTTGAAACGGATGTGGCGATCACCAGAAATTGCGGGGATGTTGACAGGTCACACAAAGCACGTTAGTGACGACGGTGTGATGCGATCCGTGATTGACAGCCCAGCATGGAAACACATCAACACGGACGTCGCGTTTGACGGCTTCGGACGTGAGGACCGCAACATGCGTCTTGCTTTAGCACTGGATGGTGTCAATCCTTTCAAGTTGAGCAACACAAATTGGTCTACGTGGCCAGTGCTGGTCTTAATCTACAATTTGGAGCCTTGGTTTGTGACGAAGAAGTTCTTCATATCCATGTGCATATTGATATCGGGGAAGCGTTCCCCAACTGCAACAAACATCGACGTGTTTGTGCGCCCGCTGTTGAAGGAGCTACACCAACTTTGGCGAGGAGTCGCCGCACAGGATTTTACCCAACCCGTGGGGTCTCGACGCTTCAATCTACGTGGATTGTTGATGTGGACCATTTCGGATTTCCCTGCATACGGCCTAATCTCAGGCCTATGTTGTAAGGGATATAAAGGATGTCCTGAATGTGGCCCGGAGACAGATGCACGGATGGCGAAGACAGGGGATATGCGTCCCGACCGTACGACACGAGGTTCGAAGATAGTGTATGGAGGAGCACGTCGGTACCTTGCTCGTCACCATCCGTACCGTAGGAACACTAGGTTCAATGGGAAGCGTGAGAACCGGACAGCGCCTCGAACCATGTCAGGTGCAGACGTCATCCATTACGTAGCGTGGCGGCAGTCATACTTAGATCTTGGTGGCAAGGAAGGATCTCCAAGTGACCCTGTGCACTACACGGGAGTCAAACGTCTTAGCGCATTCTTCGAACTTCCGTACTGGCAGGTGAACACTTCGTATATGCTGGCTGTTGGAACAAATACCGGATGCATTGTGTCAATGTTGCTGTCATGGTAGACGTCGCAGCATTACTTGTGATGTCTATGTCGTTATGGAAGATGTTCTTGCAGACATACTTCAGGACATCCTCAGCAGCAGAGGGATGTTTCTAGAACCACGTGGCAGTGTTCTTAGAAACGCACATGAAATATTACAAATCTAATCAACATGCATGGTTCATTCAAACAGCATCTCAAAGTTCGACACGTACTGGACGTTATGCATTGCGAGAAGAATCTATGCGAGAACATTCTGAAGACATTGTTTGGAATGAACGATAGCCCAGGAAGTCGTCAAGATGTCGAGGACTTGAACATACGTGAGGAGATATGGCTGCAGCCTCCCCGACGCCGAGGTGACGAATACTACATGCCGCAGACACCGTACATACTTAAGCCTGAGGAGAAGCGAGAGTTTGTGCACATTGTTTCCAGCATCCGCACTCCCACAAACTACGTGGGAGCAATTCACAAGCGGCTGCAGGACGGAAAGCTGCAATACATGAAGACACACGACTATCATGTCCTCATGCAACAGGTATGGATACTACTCTTAAATTACCTTCAGTCATAATACACTTATTTGTAACAACTATAGTGCATTGCATGGGAACTGTGAATGTCTGTTTTTGAGGATTCTCTTGTATGGACCCTTTCCTGTAAGCCACGTCTTGCAAAACATGTGGACGTTGAATTGGACACAAACAAATGTTTTGCAAGACACGATGATGTTTTCTATGACATTTCAATGTTTGGCCAGACAATGCTGATGTTTGTCGAAACATGCGCAGCGTAGGAGCCCAGAGGTGATCGCAGCCATGATTATTTCCACCTTCTTGTGTTTTCGTTTTGAGAAGTCGAACATGATGATTGTACTACCTTTTGTAGATTCTCCCGGTGGCTGTTCGGAACTTGCTGGACGTAGAGGTGCGCGTAGCTATCATCAAAATGTGTAGAGTCTTCCAGCGTATATGTGAGAAAGAGGTACGGGAAGACGCCCTCGATGCTCTCATGCGGGACGTGGTAATCGCAACGTGTGTGTTGGAGAAGGAGTTTCCGCCCACATTCCTGAACGTGATGGCTCATCTTCCCGTGCATCTCGTGGAACAACTGTTCATATGCGGACCGGTGCATTGCAGGTGGATGTATCCAATTGAGAGATACATGAAGACACTGAAAGATTACGTACGGACGTATGCACATCCAGAAGGGAGTATAGCAGAAGGCTATAGGTTAGAGGACACGCTTGGGTTCTGTACAGAGTACATGCAGCGGCATACAGCAACAACCCACCGTATATGGGACCCGAACGAGGACGCCAATATGAACGACGAGATATTGAGGCTGAATGAACACACGAAGCGAAGAATGTCCAATGAGGTCCGCGGCTATGCACACGCATTCGTAATTGACAACGCACCTTGCTTGGAGCCGTGGCGAGAGTGAGTACCTCTCTAAGCACTTTCTGATGTTCTTCTTGACATCATTCATATGCATCAAAATAGGGGACACGTGAACGTTACATGCCTGTCCATGCTGACATTGTACATAACATTGTAGAATTTTGGAGGATGTACAAATGATGGACGTGCACATGTCATTTGCAACGTCCACGTGAACAGGCGGATGTCACTGGAGACGTCTTAGGGGATAAATCCCAACGTCACAGGTGCACTACATGATTACCGTACATGATTGATGTCTAAGAACAGAGGTGGATGTGCTGTTTAGGGAATACATCACAGCGAAGGGACGCAGATGGGAAGAGCGAGAGGCATTTCGAGTACTGTCACGACGTCGTCGACCTTCTAGACCGGTGACATACCCACCTGATCTGAGTGATTTGCCAAGCTTTGCTGATTGGCTGAAGGCGCGGGTGCAGGCAGCAGAGCAGGCTGGAGTTCTCTTGGACCAGGACGTGATACAATATTCATGTCCGCCGGAGCGTTATGCAACCTCCCACCGACAAATGTATGCATTTGGGATGCATTTGCGTGTTAGGACTTCCGAAAGAGGCCTTGTAACTCGGGACTCCTGTGTGGTGGCCACCTATACACAACAATTGCGTTGGGGTATTCGCAATGGGAGGCCCATTGACCATACTGCCGAGTATGTCGGGTACATCGAGGAGATACTGGAATTGGATTACCGCAATCACTGTACGACGATGTTGCTATGCGAGTGGGTTAAAGCGTCACGGGATGTGCGAGTTCCTAGCATTGAACGTGACAAGTACGGATTCAGCGTGGCAAACTTCAACCACATGGACAACAGAGTACATGCGGATTCCTTTGCATTCCCCTTGCATTGTCAGCAGGTGTTTTTCTGCGATGACCCTACGAGACTCGGGTGGAAGATTGTTTGCAGAACAGAAGTTAGAGGGAGGCGAAACACACCCCATCATGAGCATCTAGTGGCCAACGCTATCACTGTTGGTGACGACGAGGACTTCCAGGGCTTGCAACCGCCGATTTTGGAAACGGACCCAATTCGGAGAGCTGCTACGACGGGAGGGAGCTATGTCGTAACCGGAACAGAAACCAACAACCAAGTTGAGATTGAGGAGGAGTAGTGATTTTTGGACATTTTGCTCGTAGTACCGTACTTTACCACCACAACTACAACCCCCGTACTTTGGGAATTGTGGTGGGAGTTGTGATCTCAGATCCTAGGATACCTCCCCTGTCGACCTTCCCGCTCGTCACTAGATTATCGGGTCACTTATTACATTTCGAACCCTTTCATTTACCCTCAAGGTAGTTCGTCCATGGAATTCCCTATTCTGTAGTGGACACCGCGTGCATGAAGCTGATTTTTCCTTCATAAAGACATAAAATGATAGAAATGCGTTGGATGCATTACTGCTGCATCTTTGGGATTTGTCGACTGCTAATAGCCGTGGTCCATAATGGCGAATACATGTCTCATTGTCTATGGCTTATTTTGTACTGCACTAAATCCCTCATATTGGTGTAGGGTTAATTTATGATTAATTCAGTTTAATTAAAGGTTTAATTTAGGGTTAATTTAGGATTAATTCATGTTTAGGTAACAAATATGATATGATTTATTTATTTTTAATTCAATTTGGCCTCGATGTAATGTCTGTACATGGGCGTCGGCCTGATATTATTAACAACTAGTGGGGTACCCGTGTCCTCCGTACACATCATTTTGTTCCGCTGGCCTTGATATTCAGGAGACGTTCTTTATGAATTTCAAGTTCAAGCTCCCATTCTTATCACTTAGCCTGGGGTTCTCCACTACGGCTATCATGGGGCTCACTTCCACTTATCTTAAGTTTTATTAGATTCCCAAATTTTTTAAGTTCCGTATAAAATATACATTGTGAACCATGTGTATATTGATGAGAGCCGCCTTACGTTGGAATTAAACAATGTTCCATGCAACCTTTATTGCACGATTCATAAAAGGATAAAAACCATTATGATATTCCCCCTATTTTTACAATATTTTATTTATACTACAAATAAGCTTGTAATATTTGTCAATGTTGGCTCTAATTTTAGTTTGAGCTTACCCAAACACCATGATGATTCAACCAATATGGCTATTATCCATTATTATTTAACCATATCATTGGTAGTAACACTAGATGTTGCGTCTTCTAACCAGTGTTTCAATGTTTTTATAATTTATCTCTAAAACCAATATGTGGACAATGTCAGCACATATCATATTTTATTAAACATGCTTACGTACTATGATTTACATGTTTTAATATTCATGCATAAACATCAATCTATTTAACCCCTACATGGAAAAAGACCCCATGTGAGTTTTTGCAAATCTTGGCCACGTTCCCATGGTTGCAATTCATATTTTCAATTCTTGAAATTCGATAGAGAGATGCAAAAACAAAGGAAGTACATGGGAGTATATGATTTTTTCTCATTTCACCTATCAGAAATTTTTATGCCATCTTATCCCTAAATTTTCAACAGTTTCATGAGCGGATTCTTCAAGATTTGAAAAGGTTCCTACGATGTCAATTCAGAAAATTATTTTTTATTGTATATGAACATTACAAAAATCTTTTTGCGAATACAATTTTTTTCTAAATCAAACATTCCATGCAAAAGTTATGCCATCTTCAAGCAAAACTTCGTAAGCCCAGCCATATCATTCATCTACTAAAAAAAATTCTAGGACACTCAATTTAATGTGAGATTTTCAATACTAGTAGATAATATTATTTCCTTCCATATAATAAAAAAAAATCTTCTCTTCAGTTCAAAATAGCATGCTAATCCAAGTCAAATATATTTCAATTTTCAAATATTTTCACACATTATTGGGAAGGTACCAAAAAACTTCTTTTCTACATATGAACTATAGATTTTATTTTTTTATTTTTTTATTTTTTTCTACTATAAGATGTTCTGCAAATATTCTAGCTAAAACCATTTAGATTCGTCTTCTAAAAGATATTTAGTTCACAATCAAAGATAACGTGAATTAGCAATTCTTGAACGGGCCACTCCTTGCATAATTGTTTTAAATATTCCACACCCCTTTTCTACTTCTAAAAATTAAGGAACTAATATCATGCTCAACATGATAGTATGAAATTTAGATCTTCTGTAGTTCAAAAATTTCAGACTACGTGAAGTTAAAGTCTACTAATCCAAGGAATAAATGAACCATTTCTCTACTTCAAATACTATTATCTTTGAATCCATGTGGTGAAAGTATATGAAATTTAGTGAGTATGTCACTTAATAAGTGTTAATTCAGATCCTATAGTTCAGACTAAAAATTTGAGTATTTATTACCTTCCTTGCTTATTCCACTAAAACTATTAAATTTGAAGTATTTTCCTTGGAATTTATAAAAAAAAATAAGTGGTTAAGGAAAAAACTCTTAAGTGTGGATTGGAAATTTCCTACAACTTTTGATGCAACATTGTAGTAAATTTGTAATTTTCAGTACTATATTGAAGATTATTCAACTAACATCTTTCATTTGAAAGTCATTTCAATATCTTAAAATTATCATTTTCAAATACAATATCATACATGTAGGATATTCTGGACACCAATTCCACCTTACAAATTGAAGTTCCATGTCTTAATCACATTTACGAAAGGTAAAATACAAAAGACATATTACATCATGTGATAAATGCAACGCATCTCTTCCCTACAACAAAATATATTAAGCTTACAAACATTTGTGTGATAAAAGAAGATCCAAAATATAATTGATAAAAGTTCTATCTACAGATTCTACAAATTTTATTTTCAAGATATTTCTTCATATTTCCTGTCACCTACACATTCACAAAATAGCATGAGATCAAAGTTTCTAAAGCATTTATATTCAATGTAAATTAATTATCTAAACTTTAAATATAGATGACACACAAAATGGAATCCAAGTTCATACACATCTACTTTAATAAAGAGTTTACAAAGCGATATTGTACCTTGATGGTCTTCCTGCTCTTCACAGGTCCTTGGAAACCAGTCCAACACTTGGTAACTTTGGATGAGCTTCCGAAGTAGACTCAAACTTTTGTAGTTTTTCAATTACAATTTCGTTTAAGCCTTTAACTCTTCCATTAATGTTTTTACCATTTTTTTTTTCCACCATCAAATTTCGAATTCTACCAACTAAAGTTTCACTAATTTGGACACTACTTCCAATTCTACTAAAATTTGCAGAAAATTCCGAGGGAACAGTTCCATGAAAGTCTTTATTAGCCCTCCATATTAATTCGACTATCCCATCACAACGTCCAAAATCTATACTACATTTATAAGATGGTAGTATAAACTCACCCCCTACTGACGTAAAACCATCTAGATAAGTTGCTAAATTTCCATTATTTTTAAAAATCGGTGCAAAAATCCCAAAAGCATATGAACTTTTATCATTATCTTTATGCATTCGATTATCAAACTTATCAATAGTAAAAACCAGATTATTTACAAAAGGTGACTCTGACTCTAAATCGTGAAATTCACAATCTGAAAAATCAGGGATATTATTTTCTTTAGCCTCCTTTAACATTACTTCGGATAAAGAGGGTGCAAGTGATTTAAATCTTTTTAAATAAAAAGAGGAAATCCACTTTAATACGTTCTTCTGATCCTCTTCCCATTTTTGAATCCGTGATGGTGTTTGCTGCATGAAGGAACTAGGACTGTACCTTCCTAGTGTTTTACCTTTCTCCATTCCTGTAAAAAAATATATCTAAATCAAATCATTTGAAAATTAAAACAAATTAATATTAAAACTTATACAAACTATAAAAAATAGAATAACTTAGATATACTTACCTCCTCTCCATCCTATGGAGAACATCTGTCCATGAGATTTTGCAGAGTTAATTTTGATTTCAGCAGCTCCATCTTTTAGATCCAATAATTTTTTTGTTAACTCATTAAATTCATGTTTAAGTTCTTCCGACATAGAATTAAATGAATTAAACTTGGCTACCATTATAATATCATCATTATCTTTGTCGAAAACTAGAACTTTATTTTGATATAATGAAGTATATTCCTCAGGAACAATTTCCATAAACTCCCCTTTGAAGTTTTTATCATCTCGCTTTTTCACAACCAAATATGGTTTATCTACATCATAACAGAAAAAAGAGTTAATCAAAGTATAAGAAATAATATATATATACATATATTTTTTAAATAAATAAAGGAAAATAACAAACCTGGAATGTTTTCGTAAAATTTTGTAATTGCTCTTTTATTTCTTTTCCTGGTGTAGGCCTTTGCACCTTTCTTGTTCTTTTCTTTACTCACAGTAAGAATAACCAGGAAAACATATGATAGAATAATCATAATCATTATCACCATTTTTACGAAATCTGCAAAATAAATCAAAATATTTATAAGATATTAAATTAGAATATAGGATTTGAATAGAACATTATAATTTCTATGTTTAAAATGTTATTTCTTTTAAGTCTTTTAAATGAATGTTTTGATAAGTCATGAAAGATATCGCCCGATGTTAATTTCAGCAGGCCAATATCCTTCTAGACGATTTATCATAACTTTCATTCATGAGACTAAATAAGAATAAATTATTAGGATGATGAGTTTACATACACATGGAAGTGCATTTATCCCAAATTAAAGTGTAATTACCAAAATCCCGCAAAGAATACTCATAGATGTACAAACTTGGTTGTATCTAAGCTATCCAGTTACTATCAAACCTTAAAACTAATTTCCATTTTCGTACCTGAGTTGAAATGCGAGATAAGAGCCTTCATATTACAAGCAGCTAAAAGGCATGACAGCCAACTCTCAAATGGGCCCCACATACTGGAACCACCTTTACTGGAAGTGCTGAATTTGATCTCGGAACTAGTGCACTTCAGGAACTGCATCCGTTTGCAGAGCCTTCAGAATAGTATATGGATAAATTCTCCATTTCTGTAGCAAAGAGCACCCTGCATTCGTTACTCTTCAAGGTCTTGGTTGACATGCCTGAACTATTCTACTCCACCTGACTGTTGTGCCCAAGCGCTAGAGATCAATTGATAGGCCTGTAAATGATGCACTATTTCGTCATGTGATTGTAGGCCTTAGTGTGATCATAGGTTAACATCAAAGAATAGTGGACAAAATAACCAGAGATCACGTAATAACTAGGGATCCTTTCAATTAGATGAAATAACCTGGGATCATTTCTTCTAAAGGGTTATCTTCATTTTCTTGCGCCCTAGGCCGGAGTCCCATCCATATGAGAAAGACAGAGGAAGCTTGTTGTCAGCGGAGAACAACAGGCCACCCGAAGTGCCAACCTTTCCACTCTTGGGCAACCCTGCGAATGCACGACTGCCTACAGAAGTGGTCCTGGGCACACCACTCTGCAATGATATAGGCACCTTTTCCTTCACATCCACGGCCTTCTCGGGTTGTGCATCTTCCGCCTCAGCTCTTTACACCGGATGTTGCGTCTCAGCCTGCAGAGGTGAGAGGAAAACAAATCAAAGACTATCCATCTGATGTGGAAGAAATTCTCCATGGCGTGTACAAGGTTAATGACTTGGGGAAAGAAAAGCCGATCACAGAAATAACCGCATGCTCGGAAAAATGAACCACCCGACCTCTACAAAACAAATTCAGAAGGAGTTTGTTGACTAAGAAAAAAAGTGTGAAGACATTATTGATTACCAGGAGACTGGAGATTTAGCTCTTTACACCAAAGGAGCAGGAACTGTAACTTCAGCAGTGGTTGTCTACTCAGTAACTCTGGACTGAGGGGTGGTCGTCTCCTCAGGAGCTGCAGGTTCAGTGGTGGTGGTCTTCTCGGGCACAGGATTCAGTGGTGGTGGTCTTCTCGGGCACTGGATTCAGTGGTAGTCGTCTTCTCAAGAGCTGCAGGTTCAACGGTGGTCGTCTTGTCGGGCACTGCAGCTATCCAAATTCCAAATCGTAAGTAGTGTTTCAAATTCAGAACATGGTTGATAAACATGTACAGAAATTATCATATTCAGGGGCAGACACACTAAGTATATACACAAGGTTTTTATCAGAATTAAATATATTGGTACTACTCATTCCATGAGTAAGTGCACGTATCACTTCAAATTCAAGTCTCGTAATTCATACGTGATCTGCATGTTTGTCTCCCGAACTCAAGGTATCAAAGATGGAATCTACATCGACACCTGCCTTTGTAGTGACATGCCCAACTCTCTAGTTGACTCGCTACATACTTCGTTCGGCCTCACCAAGATTCATATTTACTAATAGCAACTCCCAGACTGGTGGTTCAATATGATAATAAGATATGATCTCCCCCTTATAGATACTGTCCAAGGAGAGACGACACACACATGTATACTTCATATAATATTTTACACTGTGAAAGGATACGATCTTGCAGTTGATAAGATAATCACTTCACAAACAATCTAGAGATCAAGCTTAAAACAACTCACTCTGTAGATCATACTATGCTTTGATTCCATATATTATTGAAACATGCATGTTGCAAGAGTGCTTACATGATATCAAAGTACGCACAACCTCGTCCTTTGCTACATCAAGGGCGGCCTCATCGCGATTGTTCCGCACAAGTGGTTCAGCACCTGTAACTCATCCAGATCCCAACTTGTAAGAGCTCAAAATCCCGATTTTGTCACTGGAAAGTGCCTCTCGTCTACTCATGAGAGACTCATGAACCTGAACTCCAACGTGACGTAAATGAACTTCCCGAACAAGGAAACCTCCAGATTTTAGCAATAGCTCTACCACCTTGACGTGTCCTGACTTCGCAGCTCAAAGCAGTGCCGTATCTCCTTGCTTCAAGAAGAAGAAAAGGCATGATGAGCACAAGGAGCAAGCAAAAAAAACAGATCAATAAACAAGAATAATGAGAACATAGATGGAGTGGAAAGCCATTCGACCTAAAAATTATCTTCCACTCACCTTGGTGCGCGTATTGACAGGCGCTCCACTGCGAATTCAAATCTGATCTTAACTAGCTCCAAATTCTCACTTCCGTATTCTTCTCTCCCTCAGAAACTCAACCTCCTCCCCAAGCTCCGGCGCCTCTCTAGTTTGTTTTAGTGCTCTTGAACCCTGATTTCCAACGCCCAAGTCACAATGTACAAATTCTAAACTCTCTCCCGGCAGCTCTCCAACGTCTAGGTTCCCATACATCCGCCCCGAATGGAAGCTCCCTCCTTAAAACCAGTACGACGCAGGCACAAAAACCTGAAACACTAAACTCCTTCCCTGCGTCGTGTAAAACTTTACTGCATGAGTTCGTGCTCACGATGCATGTCGTAGACAGGAAAAAAAAAACATACACAAAACTCCCTTCAAAAAAAGTTCTTGAGCTCAGAGAAGAGATCGAGCACCCAGACTCGCATTCCAAGCCCTGACACAAGCCGCGAGGCAGCCCGCTGCTCCGGTCTCCGCTCCGCGCCAACCCCAACGTACTTCCTCTCCTTCTTTTTCTAGATATTGATATTCCTGTATTTTTTGTGCCAGAGCTGTTCCTGGGAAACCCGCAATTTCCAGTAAATAGAAATTCTATCCACCTTAGTTAAGCCTCGAAGTCGTTAGCCGTGTCATCGGTAGTACTATCAAACGTGCGCTCCAAAATTGCCAACCCACGGTAATCACCAATGTGATGACCGCCGAAAGCGACAACATATTTAATCAACTTCAGATTCTAAACATAGAAGCACGCGGTTCAGTCTTGTTGCATTTTCATTGACTTTTTGCAATATTGGAAACCCGTCACTGTTTGGGTGAGGACGATGAGAAGTTTATTCCTTCGTATCATCAAAATTTAGGTTATTCTCGTTAATTCCTGAAGGACCACGACGTGCATCCGGAGAATATCCGAAGAGTGAGGGGAATGAGGTTGACAGGTGAGAGTGAGGGCGTTACGACGTGCATCAAAGGAGAAATCGACCAGATTGTGGTCGATCTGACTCTGGTCAGGCTCTCAGTTACTAAATTTAGATCGTACGAAGTTGCAACTTTTTGCAGGTTGTAGAGTTTTCCCATACCTTTCCAATGACACCATTCATGATTCAAAATTCCTCATACTTCAGGAGATATTCATGGTCAAAGTTTGAAAACACTGTTAGGGCATGCTTAAATCTGCCCAAAACTGCGGTATATGCTCATTCATTCTCAAAATCTGCCCAAAATCAATTAGATCGCAGTAACTTCAAAAATTCACAAGAAATTGAGATTTTACTTTTTTTCTAATTTTGTTTTTCGTACATGTAAAAGAGGTAGTAAAGCATGATCTCACAGTTTGGATTTCCAATCCAATAATTTTTTACATGCCTTGTTAATTGTTGAAAATGGGCATTTGTATTTGTATTTCAGCATACCTCCATGTGAAAAATTAAGCATTTCTTTAGGTTTTATAGATCCTATGAGGGTAAAAATTATCTGGACATATTCCTTACTCACATAGGAACAAGAATTTGAAGAGCCTCGTGTCTAATTTCCTTTCAAAAATGGTTTTTTTGGCCCCCAAAACATTAGTTTTCCATTCTACAACAAGGAAAAAATCTTTTTTTTCAACTTTGAACATTACGATCTCACAAATGGTGAGGAATTTGATTCTAAGATTCGGTATGCATGTACATGTACAAGTTAGGTACTAGATCTTTCGGTTACATACTTCAAAAATTGTCAAAAATTGAAAATTTACATCTTGCATCAAAAGAGGGTAGTTTTGAGGGTTTTTGGTTGTTTTGAGGCCACTCACCTTTAGGGGTTAAGGGGATCAGGCCGAGACGACCGGAGGTGCGGTACAGTAGTTTGCCTCGGGAGCAGAGCGTGGAAGGAGTCGGTGCGGAGAGAGACAGCCTCGAGGCCAGTTGGTGGTTTGGTAAATTTAATGATTACTGTTGTGGTACTTAATGATTTGAACGCACTAAACCTTTTACATTTTATGAAGATTTTTACTAAGGCCCTCTTTACACTAGAGGCGAGAAGCCGTAGAGAAAACCTCACAAGGGCCATGGCTCATCCTTGAGAAGCCAACCTTTGAACTTGACGGCCTTTGGATATAGTGTAAAGTGAGAAGGGACCACAAAATAAAGTGCTCATTTTTTTAATATGATTTTTTTTTATT